>JBBYHK010044620.1:0-49868 GCA_038382065.1 Adansonia grandidieri | reverse complement strand
TAATTATAAAATATGTAAATATTAATATAAAAATAACTTTTTAATATTATGAACAGTGATTTGTACTTAAATGGGTCAGCCAGGACAAATTCGGCCCTAAGCTTAGAATTCAAAAATTTTTCGAGCCATGGATAAGCGCACAAAACCAAACTAAGATTTTTTCAGATCAGATGTGACCAAATTCATGCCTAGGCTTAGAATTCAAAATTACGTAAAAGTGATTACATTTAACATAAAATAAAAAAATGATGTAAAATATATTTAAATCCAAACCTGAACTCGAACCCGAATTGACCCTAACCTGAATTAGCCCGAACCCGAATTGGTCCAAACCCAAAAATCCAAACTCAAATAGATCTGAATCCGAATCAGTCCGAACTCGAAAAAACTCGAACCCGAAATGACCCATCCCGAACCCGCTTGCTCTAATCATGTGCCTAAAAGTATGTTTGATGTTCACCATGCAAATTTGATAATTTTATACTGCAACTCAAGGGGGAAACAGGTGAAAAGAAATTATTTGAAGCCATGTTTCTAAAAGTAGTAAATGCTTTCAGGGTTGTGTATATGTGTAGTATACTAGCTATTTTTCTATCAAAAACATACTCTAAGAAAAAAGATTTAATACTAATTGTTGAATAAATTAGACAATGAACACAATGGAGAGAAGCATAAAGACAATAATGAAAAGAAAATTGAGCTATAGAATATTCTTGTAGACACCTAATTTTGTTTAAAATTTTAAATAATTAGTTTTCTTTAATTTTTGGTCACCAATGGATATCTCTTTTCTCTAAATCTCGAATTTGATAGTTTTGAAAGGAGGGGAAGGAAAAGTTGTGGAAATTAAATTGACGAAGTTTAGGAATTGAAAGAGGTTATAAGAGAATTAGTGAAATGACTAAATTAAAATAATTGAGAGTTTGAGAAGAATTGAATTACAAGAAATTTGAGGGAATAACTAAATTGAAAAATCAGGATATAGAAAGGTAAAATTGAAGAGTCAAATTGGAAGGAGAATTGAGGAGGAAGCATAATTGAAAAATTAAGGTGATAAGAAAGTAGAATTAAAGCTTTAATTGTAAAATAGATAATTTGGGGTTGAAAACACTCTAAAAGTTTGAAAGAGTCAAATTGGTGGACTAATTCATGAAATTGGAAAAAAAAAAGGCGAAATTGGTGAAATTAAGATATCAAAGAAATGCAATTTAAGGTCAAATTAAAGAAGTTAAAGAGATAGGAGGATAGAATTAAAGAAGGGATCAAATTGAAAATAATTAAAAATTTTGGAAAAATGAAATTGGAATCACTTAATCTAAAATAATAATTATTCCATAATATTCAACATGCCATTTACATGAGAAAATAACATTCATAAAAAAATTATATATTATACTTCTTTTGATTCCAATACTAAATATCATATAATCATAATAAGTAGTTAATGGCATGTTAATGAAATGATTGAAATTGAATAAATTAACGCAATTTCTTAAAAAAAATGGTATTCTCAACTAAATAAATGAGGATGAATTTTGCAATACACTTTACTTTTATTGGTCTTAATTATGCATATCGATCAAGCCATAAATTCATTTTAAAAAATTCGCTCATAAATATTTTTAACATATTTGTTTTTGTAATTTTAATAAAATTTGATATATTATAATATATGAAAATAATTAAAATCATAATTTATACTTAATATATATAAAATATTTGATTGAGTTGGTATGACGATTCAAGTAATACTAACTCAAATAAAAAAATTACATAAAAATTAAATTAAAATTATAAATATAAAATAAAATAAAGGATATATAAACCTTTCAATATTAAAAAATAACATACTAAAAAATCCAATCAACTTTTTGATCTATCTTTTAATTTTAAAAGGAAAAAGAACTACCATTCAAAAACAACTTCTTTATTTTTCAAAATAAAATAATTTTTTAAAAAGATATTTTTTCTTGAACCACTTTGTGGATAAAATTTAAAGCTCAATGATAAAAACCGCCCATGCGGTGGAAAGTGGTAGGCTTGTGGATAATAACTTTTATAAATCAATAAAAGTCCATGAAAAAAATATTTGACTAAATAGCTTTTTTTCCTTTTTTAACTTTTTCTAGTCATGTGACCTATGACAATGTCTTAGCACGTAGGTATTTTCAATCAATACAAAGTCCATGATAATAAATGTTTCGTGTTTTCTTATGCTTCAACTTTCACACGTATCTTTCAATCAATACAAGTCCAATTTCATTTTCAATTTTCTTCCTCAGTACTTTTAAGTAAAAAGTGTGTATAATATCAACTTTCACACGTATCTTTCAATCAATACAAGTCCAATTTCATTTTCAATTTTCTTCCTTAGTACTTTTAAGTAAAAAGTGTGTATAATATACCACTGAAATCTTGTAAGACCACTTCCATATTATAATGATTTAGCTTCATTAAAAATTGGCTTTTCAGCCAAATTCCTACACCTGCAAACAATTTCATGTAGTGAAAAGTTTTAGATTTAATCTTCTTGTTAATAACTCTTTAATCGTATTTTTTTCGATAATGAATCATATGTTTTCAGGACATAAACATAAGTGAATCAAAATCCATCATTAAGGACCATACTTCAGATTCAAGTACTAAGTATGCTAAGAATATAATTACATATGATTTAATAAATTCATTTTGAACGTACATGCATCATATTTATACATGAAATAGAGCCTGGCAATGATACCAATGAAAAATGCTGTTGTAATATAAATGGCAAAAAATATATATACTTACAATGTATAACATATGATTATACTATTTGTTTCACTAGTCAAGAATAAAATTAGACGAACGAAAATTTGCCAAAATGCCATAACTTAAATTCTAAACATGGGGAGACTATACGTTTATTTAAGAGAATTGACTAAGAAGACTCTTATTCCTTTTGCATTTGGAATTATATGTCCCAATTCGTTCTTCTCTTTTTTATGATGGAAGTTAGTATTTTTTCGCGGATTACACACTCGTTATGTGGTTGAATAGAAAAAGAAAATGAAAAAAAAATAGTGTTAAAAAAACTGAGTAATAGGTATTTCGCATGCATTGTAGTTTTTCTTTCCAAAAAGTGGATAGCTTTTGAGAAAAAAAGTTTATAAGTTTCAAAATGAATATTATATAAAAATTGAAAAGACATCAACGCCCCTGCCATGTTATTTGATACAATAATTTATTTGATTTTTTAATACTTTCTTTAATCGATTTGGTGTCATGAGTGACACAAATTTAAATTAACCAAATTATATATAACTAAAATTGGAGCGGGTGAAAAAGATGATATTTTTTTAAAAAGTGATTAATAGATAAATATTTTTAAAAAAAGATAGGTAAAATTTTTAAGTGACTTGTTACTTTTACATTCACGTACGCAATTTTTTAAGAAGTGAGGAGTTTTTAAAATGAAGTACATAAATTTTTAAATTTTGAGTGCTTTTTAAATAGAAAAGTACTTAAATGTCCTTAATACTATTATTTTAATTAGGTTCTTTTTAATATTTCTCAATTGAATTGATGTTCAGTTAACTCGTAGGACCAACTCAATCAGAGCATCAATAGTAGCATAGACAAGATATTGTACACCACAAATACGGGTGAAAACAACGAAAATGACTTAAGAATATATTTACATAAATAATCTAATAATATAAGATGTTAATAGATTTGTCAAGAAAAATAAAGAACTTAACTAACGTGGGCAATTTTTTGGAATAAAATAAGGAAACTATGATATCACATGTGACATAAAGTATTTTAAAAGTAAATTATATACACTAGTTACCGAGCACATGCGAACACACCTGATAAATGAAAAGATGACAAAAGAAAAAGTAACAATCACATTGGTGGCAATACGACAATAGAATTAAAAGAAAAAGAAGCCTATTCAATTTCATCCTCATGGTCGTATTATATTTCAATAAAAAAGCATAATTCTCCATCTATTCAATCTTATAGTCTAAGTTTAACCAATCAAATCTAATAACCCTCCAATAATTTAAATACTAGTTAAAAAATGATTAGTCATTTTAATCCAACTACGAATTCCTTGACTCATTCCTTTTGGCCCTTCCTCAGTCTTCATTTTCTTCTTCCTAATAGAATCTCCGATCTGTTTAGTTTGCTTTAACAAAAAAATTCAATCAGCCTTACAATCATTCAAAAAGGTTTTTGAATTTAGTTTAACGATAACTAAAATGCATTCTAATTAAAAAATTAAACATAGATATTTCAACAGTGCATTTATCCCAATATTTTCATCTTAATAACAAAAAAGTAACATGCATACTATTTGATGGAAGATTTTTTATATATTGTCTAAGACAACTATGAATGTTTCATAGATGGTTAAAATGTAGAGTTGGATGTATGATAAAAGATTGATTTTTTTTACTAAGAGAAAAAAATAACAATAAGAGATGGGAAGGGTAGAATTTTTTTTTTAGTAAAAGGGAAAAAGTAATAGCGGTTGTGTGGGTAGTTATGAAAGAATAAGTGGTTTTTGGTAGAACGTGATTTACAATCATAGTTGTACAAATATTTTTTTTATTTGAGTAGCATGAAATTATGATTTCCATTTTGATTTACCTTTTTTTGGGTATTTTGGTAGACTCCTGATCAAGTTGGCTTCACTTAACTTATGATGACAAATTTAGTCATATTCCCTTTATATTAGTATAGATCTCCTTAACTGCACTTTGTACCATATATCTAATTTGATTTTTGGTGATTTTTTTTATCAATTAAGTAAGTGTTCAATCAACTTGTGACAATAACTCAACTAATGCTTCTAATAATAGTATAAATAGAGATTACAACTTCTTCTTATAAGCTACTGTCTTTAATGAGGAAAAGTAACATCTCCTACGGGAGTATCCTTACGAGAGTAATCTTTATCAAGTATATTGTAACCTCCCAATGGAAGTTATTAGATCAGGTACCATTCATTATGAGTAGCCTTGATTCCAATATTATTACTAAGATTTTGTTTTTATTTTAAACTAGTCTTGACAGTGACAACTACCGTGAGAACCATGAGAATCAAATCATATTTGACTATTGGATGAATTTTAGGTGTTTTTGACCATTGATGTTGTACTTTAAGTAAAATCCCTTAACCGATTACTTAGTGTAAGAAAATAAAGTTAAAAAAGTCGAAACATGGGTCATTTCGTACTTTTGTTATGTTTTAGAGTTTTATCTATTTTAATGTAAGAATAAAAATTTGAGAAAACAACTTGAAAACCTATCTAAAACAAGGAAGTTATTGGAAATAGAGATGAAAAGACCTAGTTTTGCATTGTATGTGATTGAAGAAGCAAGGACGTACGGATAGTTTCTTATTGATTTTGTTGTTGTATATAAAAATTTGCATTATATTACTTTGTTCTTGGTTAGCTAGTTTCAAATTTTATTATTGATTGTTGGGTTTAGGGTACTTTAAAGGAAGAACAAAGCAAAGGAGGAAAAAAAGAGCATAGTTGTTTGCATAACTAAATATAAGTGGTCATCTTTTGTTATAGTTCATCATTGAACATTGATGTAGTTGTATAGTGAAATCGTCCTGATTGAAAATGTTTATTTTTTTAATGTATTAAAATAAACATGAGATACTATGTAAACGTGTCATATCTTTAACTAAGGCTGGATAGTGATATTAAAAAGAATGTACACTGTATTATATGCTTCAGTACAACTTTAATGTATAACGGCATGGAGTTTTATACATAATTGTAATTCATCATGCTGGTTATGTTCAAAAATTGTGACATTTATTTGTTTAACAGTGGCATTTATTATTCAGTTTAGTGTTTATTGTAAAGTTGTAGCATTTATGTGATACCTTCATTACTAGGTTACTTAGTTTTCAAAATGTTTTAATTGCTTGATTATAAATTTAAAACATTTGTTTCTTTACATAAATAGCTTCTTACATTAAGTGAACAAATCACAAATGGATGACAATTTTAGAGAAAGTAGAAAGTAATTGAGTTTGGATATGAATGATAACCTATCTTCGAGGACATATTCAATAGGGGTTGATTCATCAAATCAAGTTTCAAGAAAAATGGATTTGTTACCTTCTAAAAAGAATAGTTCCTCGGTAGATGAATTTTTTACTAGAAAATCCATTAAAATTAACAGCAAGAGATATAGAAGTTTGGAGTTTACTTCTTGGAGGATGTAGAGTCATTTTACATGTCTTATGCTCACAATATATGATTCAGTGCTTTTGCGAAGTACAAGCAAGACAAAGATCAGAATGTGACAGGAAGAATTTCTTATGTAATAAAGAAGGGGTTTAGGATAAGAAATGGTTGAAGAATAAAAGTAAGATCTAGGATACCAGACCTTTGACCCGAATATGATGTAAGGTGAAGATGCGTGTCATACATCATAAGAGTACATAGAAATGAGTAGTGTCTATATTTTATATAAAAAAAGATGAATTGGTCAAACCTTTACAGAAGTCTCTTATTAAATCGAACTGCATTGTTTGTATGGGTGTAATGATAAAAGCAATAGCAATAAGATAACCTAGAATCTAACCATCTTAAATGATGTCATATTTTGTTGATTAAACTGGTGGATTCGAGAATGTAGGTTTCACAAGGAAATATCTTGTAAATAAATGTTTTTCAGAATCAATGAAGGCAATTGTAGGTGGTGATGCAAATGCTTCATTACTATATTTTCAGTCTAAAGCAACTTCAGGTCTTGGTTCTTACGTGAGATGTACTGTTGATGATGAGAACTGGCCTAAAAATATTTTCTAGGTAGACTAAAATAGCTAGTTAGATTATGCATACTTTGGAAACATTATTGCATTTGGTATAACATACAAGAAGAATGGGTACAATCTCTCTTTATTGGTGTTTGTAGGAATTAATAATCAGCATTAAACAAATATTTTTAAGTTTACAATTCTATCAAATGAAAGGCAAGAGACTTTTATTTGGGTTTTAAATGAGTTCTTATGTTGCATGAGCAATAAAAGGCCAATTTCAATTATTACTGATGGGGATAAGGCAATGTACAATGTGCTAAAAGCTCTTGAAGCTAATCATAAACTTTGCATGTGGCACACTCAAAGGAATGCTACCTCAAACATCTACAACATTAAGATTGCACAGGGATTTAAAAAATGCATGAATTCTTGGTGGAGTGAAGAAGAATTTGAATATGAGTGGAAGAATCTGGTATTTAGATTTAATCTTGAAGGGAATAGTTGGATAATTGAGAAATATAATACAAGGTTTATGTGGGCTCAGGCGAATCTGATAGGCAAATTTTTTGGATGTATGGAAACATCTTCTTGTTGTGAAGGATGCAACCCATATTTGAAAAGATATATAAAGAGAAATGGAACCTTAAGTTTCTCCATCCAATGCAGTTTCAAACATGTATAGATAGGAGCTAAAGGCAGACTTTTACTTTAGATAAGCTAAACCTATTCCTTTAAGCAACATATAACCACTAAAAAAACATGTTGGATAAGTTTTCACTCGTAATTCATTCAAAATGTTCAAGAAAGAGTTTAGGCATCAAGACATTATCATAAAAAAATGGAAAATAGAATGAAAAGATGAGCATACAAAATTATATATGCTGATATGGTTTTTGCGACCTTTGAAAGAGATAAGAGTTAGTTACAATAAAGTAAACCAAAGCATCAAGTGTTTTTATCTTATGTTCGAGTTTGAAGGCATTCCTTTTAGGCATATAGTTTTCATGTTAAAAAATGAGTATTCAAAGTATATACCAAAGAGTTGCCTCATGCATTATTGGACTGTTAATACTAGAGATGATATGTTGGGAACTATTAATTTGTAATTGGATAAAGATGCCATGGAGAGTTTGAAACATTCATCATTATAGGCAATGCTCAATAAATTATGCTATTTGGCATTAAAGAGCAAAGATGGTTTTGAGATCACAAAGACTATTTTGGCTAACGCACTATTAGGATAGAGGAGATTTCTAAAGTAAGGGTGAAAAATTCTAAAAGGGAAAAGTTACATCGCTGGGGGAATATCAAAAGAGTTTTAGCTAGAATATTAAGAAAGATGAACAAAAAAAGAGAAAGAATTATACCTATTTACAATATAGGTTATTGGGATATAATAATCTTACATGTAATCTCATCGACCCTGTAGGAAGTAATGCTAGAATAGTCTCAAATGACAATGATAGTAAGTACAATTCATCTGATGATGAACTTTATGAGAATGGACATTTTTAGGTAGATATTTAATTTGATGAGGCGCATAGTCCATGAACTTTATATCTGTTTTGACATGATGATTATGTCTGCAAGAGAAACTAAATGGGGCATCAACTTTCGGTAAAACAACTAAAAATGTAAATGCATGCATGGTAAGTGCTACAAGTTATATTATTATAGTAAAGTCAAAAGTATAATTTTATTATTCTCATATGCACTGTCATTCTACTTTTACAGGATGCAAGTATTGCATAAGAAGCCGATAACAATTGGCCTTTTTGATCCCCTTAAATTTAAAAGAAGCAATAATTGTAAATTATGGCAAATCTAGAAAAGTATATTTGTTTCCTTCTTGGTTAGAGTTTGAGATGTAAAAGTGATAAAAGTTAAAAAAAAAATTCTTATTTGAATGACAATTATACTCTCAAATTTCAGCACCTATTTCTTCAATGAAGCAAATTCTATGCATGGCATTATCAACTGCACATAAATATTCTTTAATTCATTTTATAATTTTTTTTCTTCTTAGTTAGTTCTACAATGGCCGTATTAGCAGAATTTTGGTTTAAGGTATCATATTCATTTTTGAAGTTCATTAATTGTTAAAACAAATATCTTTCTCTGCTTAACAACTCTAATATTAGCTCCTTTGAATAAGCTGTGTCTGGGATCATCTATGCACGAAATGAATACTTACCTTTTTTAAAAGCATTAGTAAATGGACATAAATTAACAACATTTCAAATATATTACAGGTATGGTGTACATCATATGTCAATTGAAACAAAAAATGGAAAAGCTATCAACTTGATATTAAGGGCAACCAAAAAGTCTTACTCAGATTTAGGGTCATCCATGCAACCCGTGGTGCTTTCAAGTTACAGTAGCAATAAAGCAGGTTTCCTTCATAATCTTATTCAATATGTGGTAAAGCTAAAATCAACAAATAGAAGAATGAATGGTTTGATGAAGTAACCATGAAAATAAATAATGTAGCAAAATTTTACTATCAATCCTTTAAGCTATGCTCTGGTAGGCAAAAATGCTTAGCATTCTCTGTTTACATCTAGCCTAAATGTTTCTATTTTCATGCAAACTTTGAAATAGAAGTAAGTCAATTTGGGTTTTTGTGTTTTAAGATGATAAATGTTTTATTCTTAATGGAGGCAAAGGAATAAAATTCAAATATTATTCAAGTTAGAATTCAGGCTTTTGAAATTTAGTGTTGTATGATTAAACTCATGTCTAGGTTAAAACTTATTGAAGTACATGGCTCGGCGAAAGTCATAGAAGTCATAGTAGTGTCAATGTTTTTATCTTATAAATCTGTAATGGTATTACAAAATGAAAGCTATGGCGCAGTGTCAACATACCTAGCGTTTAACTATTGCTCTTAAATAACCTGGCGAATATAGTAAAAGTTGTGATATTACTGTGACATTATCACTTTAAAGCATTATGTGCTTGGAACTTTTAGGGTGTTGTCATGTTGCATTATTTGTGTAAGGGTGTACGTTTATTAAAAAGTTGTAGAAAAAATTTAATAGAGAATCAATTTTAATTGTTGGTTGATTAAACCCCACATCTACAACTATATAAGTATTAAGTTGAAAGACATTAAATAGATTAATTTAAAGTAAACTATTCCATTTAATAGAAAAACAACCACTAATCGTTTATTTTATTATGCTTTTGTGAATGCAGATTGATCAGTAAATACTCTGTTACAGTTTCACTTAATAGGAACCCTTGTAAATATCTTTTCAAGTATTCATTTTCACCAATGTTAAGTCTGCTTTAAACTTAAAAGAGTATGCAGTAGGTGATATCCATGTTCTTTGAGGTTTACAACTGACTTTTGCATATAAATATTTAATAATCAATGTGATATACATAGTGAAAACAAGAAATTTCTCCCATACTATAGTCAACTTCTTCCTAAATAGCGATTTCTTTCCATCATAGGTCTCAACTTGGCTGTACATTGTTTAGTCCCAACAAAATGAGAATGCCTTAGGAAATCCCTTAATAACTTATCCATAATTGGATCCAAGTTTTTTTTTTTTCCGTTCTGGATGACCACCTAACCTAAAATTTTAGAAAAAAAACTGAAGGAAGTCCCTAGCATGCGGCCTAAAAAAAAACTTTTTTTATGTGTTTAGGGCCTCCAACAATTAAATTTAACTTTGGATCTTGATCTTCTCCCTTATTATCCACAACATCAACTAGTAATCCGTTAACATTAAGTACCGGTATCTTCTTTTTCATTTCCTTTTGTTTTGATGTGGCTAGTTCATTTTCCTCTGTTAAAAGCAGTTGATGATTATCATTGAACTCAGTTTCATGTTCATTTCCAACTTTAAGGTGTTAAGGCTCACTTTCAGTTTAATTGAACTTATTTTCAAGTTCAACTTTGAAGTGTTCGGGTTCACTTTTAGCTAGTAGTTGATAACCGTTCAACTTATTTTTAGGTTTAACATCAATATATAGGGGCACAATTTTATGTGATATTTCAACGTTAAAATCATTTACGATACCAACATTAGATGAAGAAAATCGCTTACCTACTGATGTTTTGTTATTCTTCCAATACTTAGTATTGCAGTAAATATGTTAAAGGCTTGATTGGATTATAGCAAAAGTTTTTTTTGCACTCTTTTCAACAACTCTTCCAATCCCACCTTAACTTTAGTTACCTAACGCTCTAGCCTCGCTAATCGTAACACAAAAAGTTATTCTACTATAACTTTTTCTAGTTGACGGGTTTCATTTTGCATTAGTATGTCTTTCTAGGTTTGACCGCTATGTTTTTCTTGGGTTTATGTTTAACATGTTCTTCGATTTGACAAGCATGTTCTTCATGATCAGCTTTGCAAGTTCCTTGAAGAATCTCTCAATCTAATGTTAAGAGATAACCATAGCATGATTTTTTATCTCTTCATCAACATCCTATTGAACCTTATTTTGCCTACACAACTCTGTTACCAAATAAGGACACCATATCCATTTGGTTTGGATTGCATGTTAATTTTTTTAATTAGTAGGCCAATGTTGATAGGTTTAGAATTCATGATACAATAAACCATGATGCCACGATCTTTTGGAATATCATTGTAATGGTTGGTCAAAATTAATTTAAAGCAAACAAACTATAACTAGACCCAAGCTTCTTTATTAAAAGAAATTTTTTTATAAGTAGGAACAATTTCTTGTTGGATTTCTCATATCCGTACTTTATAATCGATTAACAATAACTTTAACATCGATGGTTTCATCTATCATTTGAGCATGCATATCAATTTCTAGTGTTAGAATATGATTCTCTTACAAACTTAACCTTTCTGCTTCTTACATAAGATACCCTTCTTCGCTCAGTTGGATGCATTAGCATAAAACTCTCTAACCACTTATGTGGTTATTGGGCAATGATGCTCTACGAACTTTCCCCACTCCTATTGCTTGATTATGTTTACATAATAAGCATTCAAATTCTTGAACTTAAACCTTCTCTTTAGAATAACCTATTTGATATGCTTTCTCAATGTTTCATTGTAATAAGCCTTAACCTTTTCATTTACAAGTCCCGTTTTGGCACCAATTACGGCAGATGATGAAGTCTCTGCATCATTATATGTTGAAATTTTTCGCTTCCTTGATGAGCCATGACCCTTTAATTGCAGTAATTTCTTCTTTCAAGGCCATTTAAGTCTTTCTAAATGGATAAAGGTTTCACTAAAAACCCTAAACCAAATTTATACTTAAATAAATGATCTGGGAGTAGAATTACCAGTGTGCAAGATGGAGATTTGTTTTGAAACCTAGTGCCCTGATTTTACTTTTGTAGGTTTTAAAACTTGAATGCCATGTTGAAGTTGATGGGGTAAAGCAACTCAATATTTTGCATTTAGGGTAAAGGCTAAAGGGTTTAGGGTAGGAAAGGAGTCACAGCATGATTTAATTGCCACGATGTTGTTATCTTTATTTTTAGAATAATTATTAAATTATATTTGGAAATAATTATTGACTAATTATTAAATTATATTTTTAAAATATTAAATTTTAAATAATTTAAATAATTCTTAGATTATTAAATTTTTATATATAATTATTAAATTATATTTTTAAATATATTAATTAAAGAAACGTCGTGCTAAATCTTTATGTTGCACTGTATATACCTTTTCCACCTGTTAATTACATAAACGCCACATTGTTCTCTTAATGTCGTGGTGTATCACATAATCGTACTGACGATATATTTGAGATGTACTTTCAACTATAGGAAAGTGTTGCAGCCATATTGGTATAGATATGAATAATGCTGGCATAAATAATGAAGGTTTTATTACGACATAAATGAATAGCTCTTTCCATATATCCTACATACTGTCTATAAAATCATCGTCTCTTAAACTTTTTCCTATAACCCTAAACCTACTTGCAATTTCATACCTAGTGCAAGGAATTTCAAAGGGTCTTTTTAGATTTTGATCACCATCTTCTTAAAAAATCATTTCTAATAACCAAGCTAGTAAGAAGTATCAAAATCCTATTCTGTATATCATAATTGCTATTCTTTTTAATGGATGGTTACTACAAAATAATTTTCCTATGTTTATTTCTAGGAATTTTAGATTATATAAAGAACTTTAGAAGCTTACTGAAGGACATTGCTATAGCAAAGGCATTTCAAAATCCCATGTACGACTTCTTCACCAATGCAGAGGATGATTTCTAGGCAATCATAACCATTAACCAAATCAAAGGTAATTAGGATCTGAGGCCAATAGTTATCAAGGGAGGGTTTAAGGTGGACTAAGAAAAAGTCAAACGAAATTCTATATGAAAGGTGATAAACCATAGGGGCACTAACTTTGGGGTGAAGATCGAGGACTACAACATTGTAAACATGGAAACCTACAAAAAGATGCATGAAAAGCAAAAGTTCCTAACCAACAACTTGTTTAGAACTTGATGCCCTATGAACGAGCGCACACGAACTTGCACGATAGATACATAGTAAAGATAAATGAGTGAATGGATTTCCTATTGATGGTGATGGTCTAGGTTGTTGTTTTTGTTTCTTGAATGTTGATTGATTTTTATATATATGTTGGTGGATGTTGATGTATGTTGATGAATTTCATGGGTTTTAAATATGTTTTATGTTGATGTATATATATGTTGATGGATGTTATAAATTCAAGTGCATATATTATGAATTATTTGCATGGGAACCTTATATTAACTGCATAAAGCTAAAGTGCTATAATGATGTACAAAAATTATTTAATAATAACATCAAGATAATACGATTATTTGTTTACATGTATATTCTTTGATTCAAAAAACAAAAGTGAGGTATTTAAATATTTAAATATTGAAATTAATTCACTAATACTAACATCTATTAAAAAGAAGAATATAAGTATTTCAGTTTAGTAAATAAGACTTATAATAATTAAAATTAATTAATTCATCATTAATGCTACTTACATGTATATAACTTAAATAGTTAGATTGAGAATAATTAAAAAAAGATGAGTTTCATATTTATAATAATAAAAATTCATTCACTTAAACTTACTAAATTTTTAATTTATCGTAATTAATCAATTCGTCATGAATGTCATTTATGCATAGTTTAAGAAGTTAGATTGAGAATAAATTTTAAGTAGTATGAAAGTTAGATTGAGAATAAATTTTAAGTAATATGAATATTATTTAATTAATCTTAATGTAATTGAATTATTGATGCTGTAATGTTAATCAATATTAAAATTAAATTTATTAATAATAATTATTGATAATATGTTACATGTAACTCAAGGAATTATATTGAAAAAATTTAAGTAATATGATTCCACTAACCTCTTCTTATAGTCATAGTGTGATTTCATTTTTCATAATAATAATGTGATTTTAAATATAAAATGTAATACGAACCCGTGCAATGCATGAGTATGATACGTAGTAACTAATGTAACTAGATATACAATTGATCAATTGAACAAACTTTAAACTAATTTCAATGTTGATTCAATATTAGTTAATTTAGAATTTGATCAACTGGATAAGCCTAAAACAATTTCAGCTACAATCACTATAACTAAACATACAACTTATCAAATGGACAACCCTAAACCAATTTCAACTAGACTTACTATAAGTATATCTAAAAATTTTCAATTTAATTATAAACACCAATGCACTGATTTATCAATTGGACAAAACTAATTGCCAATTTATAATACAATTAGTGTAACTACGTACACGAATTCATCATTTGAACTAGTAATCACCAATTTCAAATAGTAATATGAATTCATCATTTGAATTAGTAATCACCAATTTCAAATCGTAACAAACAATTGCCCAAATAAGCACGTTAACATTACGAATGCTGCGGCGTTTAAACCATCATCTATTAGGTACTAACAAAAAATTTCCTAAACTGGCACGCTAACATTATAAATGTTGTAGCTTTTAAACCATAATTTCCTACCAATTTATCATGGCCTATGGAGCTTTTAACATGATGAAAGTTGCACCATCACTTATTTTAAATAGTAACAAACAATTGCCTAAACCAGTGCAGTAATATTGCAAATGCTATGACATTTAGACCACCATTTACTAAGTACTAATAAACGATTTCCTAAACTGGCACGCTGACATTACAAATGTTATGATGTTTATACCACGATTTCTTGTTAATATGCTGTGGACCTATAAAACTTTTTAACGTAATGAACACTGCACCATACTTAAATAAAACCTTTGAATGTCACGTCTTTTATCCTTCACTGAGATATAGCCCTAAATATTATTTTTCTTTTTTTACTTACTATTCCTAAAGAATTTCATCATGCATATCGTTTTTTCACTCTATTTGATAGTTTACCAATAGTTATGGGGAAGTGTGGCAATCGTATCGTTTGGAATGATTCAACTGAAGTAATAGAAATATAATAGTTAACTAATACCAATGAATGAAATTATAAATGAAGAAGGTTTATAGTTGCTTTTCATTTAATATAGCATAAATGAATCAATCTATCCATATCTTTTACATACGGTTTACAGAAGTTTTATAAAGTCATCATTTATTGAGCTTTAAACACTTAATTCTTATAGAAATCTTTAACCTATTTTCACATTCACACTCACTATAAGTAATTTTAGAGGATCTTCTACATTTTGAACAATTTATAGATAAGCCAATCTTAAATTGTCAAAGAAGGTACCTAAACCTTAAACCTTATCATTTTTTAATGTTTGTTTATTGTGATATGATTTTTCTATATGTTTTTTATAAGATATCTGGATATATGGGGACTTTCAAAATGACTTCTGAGGCTTATTGCAGGACATTACTATAGCCATGGGATTTCAAAATCCCATCTATGATTTCGTGATCAATGCAAAGAATTGATTCAAGGCTATTATCACCATCAACCTAATAGATGCCAATAGTCATTGAGGGCCTTACCTTTTTTTGGATCAACATGAAGCAAAGAGGAATTTCATACACCAGGTGCTAGACCAAATGCGTGCCATATTTAGGTTGGAGATCGACGACTACAACAATGGAATCATACAAGCATACTATGACTTGTATGAAAACCATAAGCTTCTCTCCTAGAAAGCACAACAGACTATGAAATGCTTTGAGGAAGCGTAGATGGATGTACCCAACAAATATATAGCAGAAGTGTAAGATGGAATTAAGCTCAAAAAGAAAATGAAAGAGAATCTTTGAGCTTTGTTTGTTGAGATATCATGATTTGGTTGGTGCAGCTTGTTTATGCTTAATTTAGGTTTTTGGTTGATAATTATTTAGGGCTTTTTATATGATGATTCTTTTGTTGATGATAGATGTTTTTTTTTTTTTTTTTTTTTACTTTTGCTTAGATTATAATCAAATAAATATAGTTTTTTTTAAATGGATATGGCATATATTGACTATTGTTTTAAGGTTGTATTAAGAATACACTCGCTTATTTGTATATTATATGCATGTAAACTAATATTACATGCATAAAGCTAAATTAGTAATAGAGTTTATGAAAATTGCCGAAAACTACATTACACAATCATTTCAACCCTAATAACCTATTCTGAACCCTATTATTTTCCTTCTCTAATTGCTGTTGTCAATGAAATAAATCTGCATCATGTATTTCATTTTTTCCAACTTCTTCATCCATAAACTACAGTCACAACCTCTTTCAAAACACTGGTCTGCTATCCCATCAATATCACATCTAAGGTAATGGTTATTTGATTACTTATTTCCCTTTCCCTAGTTAGCTGCTGGCTGCATCTATTTTGTCTGATAATCAATAAATGATAATGATTGTTCACAGCCTTTTTGTTTGAGCAACTTGTCTTACTTGCTCTCTTTTTGCATCACAGACACACGCTTCATGCATAACCTTGTGATTGATTGATAATATTCTTTAGGGTTTAAGGATCCTACAAGCCTATAGTTCATTTTAAGTAGAATTACTATAGTTAGATGTACTACCCTATACTAATTTTAATGTTTAATTAGTGTAAGTTACAAATAGTGTAATTACATGTGCAAGTTGGTTAATTGGACAATTGTTAACCAATTTAAAGTATAATTAGTATAACCATATATACAACTCGATGAATCCCTAACTAATTTCAATGTTTGATTAGTGTAACTTAAGTCCAAATTGGTCAATTACGTAATCAATAACCATTTTATAATTAGTGAATTAGACTACCCTAAACTAATATCAATGTTCAATTATTGTAAATCAAGTCCAAATGGTGTAACTTCATCAATTGGACAGTCATTAACCAATTTAAACTACAATAGTGATAACTAGATGTATAAAATAATCAATTGAGCTACCCTATACTAATTTCAATGTTAAATTATTGTAAGTGAAGCATAAATTAGTGAGACTCCCTAAACTGGCATATTGACATTATAAATGCTATGGCTTTATCATCCTATTTGAAAATATAAACGCCATAATGTTATCTTAATCAGCGTGACCTTTTGGGGAAGATTTCTAAACTGGTGCATTTAAGTTAACAATTGTTGCAGTGTTTATTTCAATTATTGTATGCAATATAAACATCATGCCACTATTATGATTTAGTAGGCTGAATCATAATAAAAGGTCGCAACTTTACATAAACCACCATGGCCTATGATTAATTAATTCGTGATACGCCGTATCACATATTCAAAACGCAGCGTCTATGTATGCAAAACGTGTGTCAATATTGCATCTATACAAAGTTAATTTATCAGAGCTAAACAATATACAGGTTTAGGAGTACACATAATTGTATCAATCGATAACAACCTTCAACATTATAGAGAGTTAGACACTATACTAAAAAATGTCTACCCTCAAACTCAATGGATTAGCCTAGCGTATGCCAATATTGCATTTATACAAAATCATCTGTACTAGACCAATCTGTAAACAACAAGCCTAACTCATCAAAGAGGCATATACTCAAAAGTAACAAATACTCTGCCACAAAACTAATCCCATCCATATATATATATATCGATTTCCATTTATACACTTGATAATACTATCATGCTTCTTATTTAGCATATAGGAAACTAGCATGCAGGCCAACTGGGCACGACTTTTATAGTTTGTTTTCTAAATGAAGTAGACATAAACTTATTAAGTCAATACCAAAAGAATATACCAAAATTTTTATGCTAGATAATAAACTATATACCATCAATCGGTGGTCTCTGAAATGCATGCCCATCGAAACATGATTGTGAATATGTTGCAATCATACGTAAGCTTCAAAATGAATTTAAATGATACAAAAAGTAGGGTTGAGGGAATAACCATCAATATATTTGAATCTAAACTTACATGATCCCTATCCTTGGAACACAATAAGTTATAGTAATAGGCCATGTCATTATATCTCCAATTTCTTGATACACTATTTTAAATAAAGGATTGCTAAACATCTTATCATAGAATTGTGCCTACAAATTCAAATAAAATTTTTTAAACCCTAAATATGTTAAGCACTTAACACATTAGTGTTAAATTTTTACTAGTGAATATTGCTTTCACTAATATTGTTTAATGCCTTCTCGAGGAATTAACTCCAACAATAGGTAAACTATTAAAAATATGCACCTCTTTCTTTGTGAAATCAATGACAACCAAGTGCTAGTGAGCATTGAAGTCATTCATTGATATAAATTCCTATTGACAATGGTTAAAAATGATCATGTATTTCATATGCTTTTGGTAGAAATCAATGAAATGACCTATATCCACTCTTTCATTAAGAATGAATTGTTGTAAACAAAATACCACAAACATGCCATTAGTTCATAAGCTTCAAACATGCCATTAGTTCATGTTTGCATACATTTACTTACATGGAAGTGCATTGGCACATACCATCGATGCGTTTTCGGATTTTCTTTTGAATTTTCATAACAGATCTTAACAATCGGATCAATCACCTAAAAAGAGCAAATGCAATCACCCAAAATCAACCATACAAATAACATTAGGTAATACCAGTTAATGTAAAGATCAAAATTTAAAAATAGTAAAGTTTTCTTGTAATACTGTTGAGTTAATCCACACGCTGGGGTGTAAACATTGCATTTTCTTCCCTTGTCCCATTTATGCCATCAAAATCAACCATAATCTCATTTTTACTACAATAGACATTAAGCAAATAAGTTTCAAATTACATCACACCCTAACCTTGTACTATTTTTATTTTCAAATAAAAAAGTACGTTTGACTAATTCTAGGGTCTATTTGTAGGAATTCCACTATTGAATTTTCAAATTCGGCCCTGCTTCTTACAAATGTAAGCTAATGTTACTTTCTCTCAGGTTTCATTTTTGTTTCAATCCATTTCTCCAATTACAAACTAATTACATAATAGGTTAAACTACCATTACAATTAAAAAAATATAGCCTGAACCATAAAAACTAAATATGGAATTAATGATAGTTATTAACTGTAAATAAATTTAAAAAATGTACCTTCTATTATTGTTTATTCTTTTTTTACAAAAAAATACTTGGGCTGATTTTGCATGGTATAGCGGCTGAGTCTTCACTCATTCCATTAGTTGAGACGTTACTATCTGATAGAAGTATAATATTCTTTGATTTTCCTCCATTCATTTTACATTCTTTTATGTTTGTGATAGTTTCTTTGCACTCGTCTTCAAAATGAGTTTCATAGCTTCCATTTCCTCCATACCTTATTATTTTGATGAGGGAATTGCATGAATAATGAGATCGGCCTAGCCTAAAGTAAAGGCTCTTCCCTATTTGCTGGTGAATCTTGATTGACTGACACTAGGAACGTATTCGAAGAAACAAAAAGCATGACATGAGATAGGCTGCAGAAAAATTTTTGATAGTGAATTACTTGATTTGATAAATGGATGAAGAGAGGCCTCCAACTCAAGCACAAAATCAATGTTGAGTCCACAATCATGAAAGTGGCATTACTAAGTGCGATCGAGCTGAGCACTTTGTATAGGATTCTAAGCTTGCGCTTCTTCAAATATCCCATAAATAAGGTCGGGGCTTTAAAGCTTGACTAACAAGCGCAAACACAAGAAGTTGTGCCACTTTGCTCCGTTAGGTTTATTGATTTGTTCTATTCATATAATTCATCCAAGCTATATTCTTCCCTTTATTTGCTATCTACATCATTTGTCCCTTTACTAACTTCTTGTTTCTTGCAGATGTTTTTGACAACTCATACAAACTAGAATTTTTCATAGAAAACTTATCAAGCATTTTATACTCAATAATATCATTAAATGCATGCCTAAGTACTTCTAATTTATAATTAATGTTCTGAATGTTGGACTCCATGTGTTGTATTATAGGTACCAACTTATCCTAAAAGATAAAGAAGCACATTCAAAAATTAATATTTTAAATAAACTTTCATATACATTTAATCAATTCAAATCTATACTTGAACCATTTCTTAATAATGGCAACTTGTGTTCTTTCTTTCCTTCAACATCTCAGGAAAACAAATAGATTTGAATGGATGTTTTTCCTTCTTTTTTCTTCTTTGCCTCTTCTCTCTTCTTACAAAATGTAAGTATCTACTTGTACAGATACTTTTTTTACAGAGAACAAGTTTATTTTCCTCCCCATTTCTTTTACTCTCCATTTACCGATTATTTCCTTCTATTTGAAAAACAAAAATTTATGCTTATTCTCTTTAGACCTTTTATATAAGCTTCAAAATGGAAACGATCAATCTGACCAAATTTTTTTCCATTCTTTTTTTATTGAGAAAAGTACAATTGCAGCATAGGTTCTATTTTTTTTTTTCGTATACCTGCTATCAGATGTAACAAGTTAATGGCTTTTAATGAAAGTATAAATATCAATGATTTAAAATGAATTTCTTTCATCCAATAGTAAAAAATGATTTGGTTCTCATTGTAGTAAAGTTATGATTGATAAATGTGATAGTAATTTTCTTAGTTCGATATTTTTTAGAAAACATGTTTTTTTTTTGAAAAATTAGACGACATAAATGCTCTTAAAATTATATTATTATTTTATTTTATTCTAATTTTTTATCATTTTCTAATTGAGTTATTGTCACTTTAGTCTATGACACCAAACTTAGTTAGAACCTTTATACAAGTATAGATAACATAAAATTATGGTGATTATGCTTGTATATTAAGATATCAAGGGGGATTATTTTAGGTTATATGGAACAAATTAGTCTCAATACTATCATATTTCCCTTCAATTACACGATAATTAATATATATTTTTCTAAAGTCTGAAAGAAACAACTTTAGCATCTTTTAATAAAAAATATATATTTTTAACTAATGTGTCCTACACGATAAAAAAAATTCAAGTTGACATGTCATGTCATCAATAAAAAAAAAGTCACAATCGAATTTAATTGCAAAATAAAGTTTAATACTGTTATCATTTGTCCTCAAATTGATTTTTTTCTAAAAGTATAAAAATTAAATTCATAAAAATTACGATACGATATCGGAATCATAGACTTGAGATAGTAGAGGATGAAATTCAGATTTGATTTTCTTTATATGTTTAAGACAGATAGACAAACACTGAGATACATGAGTGGCCAAAAAGAGAGGGGAGAGGAGAAAGGACAAAGCAACAAAGAGATAATGGATTAGGCAAGCAACTTTGCTTTTGATATATATCTAAAGCAAGCAAGCAATTGACTAGGCAATAAACAAAGAATGAGTGGGCAACCCACTACAAGGTCTAAATGATTGCACCAATAATATAATTCTATCTTTGCGGTTATTCTATGGAGAACTGTTATAGAACTCTATAATGATTATGAAACGGTGATGATCATGGCCCAACAAATAACATTTTTTGATAATTGCATCTGTAATCTGAAGAAGAATGTGTCAAAGATATTTCAAAACATATGGTTTTGGAATAATGATATCTAAATGGCCACCACTTTGTTGTTTATATGCGTTTTCCATTGGAGCATGGGAGAACATTGTCCATGATGTTGTTCTTGAACGAAAAGCTTCAATGGTGATTTGAATTTCAAATTCGTACTTATTATTTTTCAACTAATTTTCTCATGATTGCTTAGCCTAGATCGCACCTCTCACATGCATGTATCATTTTTAGAAAAGCAATACCATTTAATTGATTCTAAAAATATATAAATTTTCAAATATTTAGAAAAAAAATAGAATTAAAACTCCCCGACATTTACATTATTTTAACTTCTCATCTAGCATCTTAAACGAAACTAGGATTTGAATTTTGAAGTACAATGATATAAATGGAACCTTCCGATTACGCCGAACTTACTATTTAAGGACTTAAAAACAAGATCTTGTTTTGCAATAGCGTACTAAAACTGCAAGTTTTTGTCGCATAAATGCAAACAGGTGTTGGAGCAAATATAAGTTCTATTAGTTATTTGTCCGAAGACAAGAAACATGCATTTAATATATATATATATATATATATATATATATATATATATATTAAGTAGTGGAATATTGTCCCATCCAATGGCAAAGGGTGGAAATTTCTTAATGCTGTCTATATAAAGAATTGAGAATATTTGGGCAGAAGGAAGACGGGGACATGATAGGACAAGGACACTATGAATGGGCATATTCAAATAATTAATTGACAAAATAGGATGACAAAGAAAGCAATTCAGCTTGATTATTTATTAACTATATGTAGAATTAAAGAAGAAGGATATGCTATATATTCCACCTCAATATTTACGACTTTTATTTTATTTCAAATTACAGAGTTACATATATATAAAATAGATCAAACATAGAACGTTTGATAACATTGTGATGCTTAAAAATAAATATTATTTATTACTAGTAACCTTCATTTTCTTTACATAGAAGATGTATTTAGATTAATAGTAAATATAAGTGTATACTTGTTAA
This sequence comes from Adansonia grandidieri, assembly GCA_038382065.1. Taxonomy (NCBI): domain Eukaryota; kingdom Viridiplantae; phylum Streptophyta; class Magnoliopsida; order Malvales; family Malvaceae; genus Adansonia; species Adansonia grandidieri. The sequence continues at coordinate 27,117 of JBBYHK010044620.1, read as the reverse complement.
CTAAAAGTAAAATGTTTTCTTATTCAGCCCATCAACAAAGGAAATGTGGTGTTTAGGAACTTCGTGCAAAGTCATAATTAATTTATAGTAAGATCATAAGATGAGTGCACAAAGAAGGAAAATGATTTATGGTTTATTACAATCCACAAAACTTGGTCCAACCTTTGTTTGTGGGAACACGTAACCATCCTTATCATTTCTTTGAAGCTCCTATTGTAGTAATTATGTGAATACAACATAAAATATTATTTTTTTTCTTGTTATATTATTATTTTATATTTCAATTGATACTGAAATTTATATCAAAATTTTGAATATTTTCCCCAATAATATTAATGTTCACCATTTTTTTATACTAAAAATTCAAAAAAATCCAATAAAATCTTAATAGCATGTTTAATTCATTGCAATAGCTATTTTATTACGGGTTAATTCGGCATATTATAGTTGTACGGCCATTATGTTCGTTGAATGTATATTCTCGGAAATAATTGATTCCGGCCTTATTTCGTCCAATGCTAGAATTGCCATGCTGCACTTTCCCCATTGGATGGCTATTTTGGCCTTGGGCGGAATAAAAAATTACCTCGAATCTCCTTTGTTGAATATTTAAATCTTATAGTGTTTCATTTCACTGAATCAAACTACTGTTATAATTATTTCAATCAATTTCAACTCTATTCCATTCACATAAAATAGTTGTTCCATTACAATTTTTATTTTATTGTAGTGAACTAAATGTATTGTAAGTGTTCGAAATTAAATGGAGGAAAGATATAGGTTTTGAAATTTTAATGCCCTCCAAATAAAAAGAGTAAAAAAAAGAATTTGAAACTGAATTTGAAAGGGATAGTAGTAATCTAAAAAATAAATCACTTAATTTTAAGTTTATTTTCATTAAAAAGATAAAGTAACTGTCCTTTCAGTAGCGCAAAGGCCATCAGGGTTTTTTAGGAATAAAAGATCTAGCAATCTCATGTCACTAAAAATCCCACTATCAAGTGAAGTCAATAAATTCTGACGCTTGATGTTGAAAAAATTGGTATAAATAAAGGGAGAACATTATGAATCACACATATTATCAGTTTATGGAGATAAGGAAAATATTAGCCATCTTTCTATTTTACTGTAGCCAGTAACAATAATATACTATAAGAAAATGGAAAGGCACATTACTTTGTTAGCAGTACAGGGGGGTGTGTGTGTCCCCATATATATATATATATATATATACAGTCATTTGAAAAAAATTATTCAACATGTATAGAGTTTAAATCTTATAATCAATAATTTCTTCACTTATTTTCAAATTATTATTTTCTTTATATCAATATATACATATTATTATTATTAAAACCTTTGACTAAGTTTGATATTACAAGTCCAGTAATACTATTTAATCAAATAAATTATTAAAAAAATTAAAATCATGACAAAAGATAAACAAGAATATTTATGTATTTCAAAACTTATCATTTAAAAATTATAATAGCCACCGACTATAACTTTTAAAACTTATTGTTTGAAAATTAAAAAAAAAAAAAATACTATTATATTATAAATAAGCTGCCTACATAACTTAAATTTTCAAATTAAAAAAAAAAGAAACCTTAGCCACTTCGGTGCAACAAATTCTAGTGTGTATATATATATATATATATTTGATAATTATTTGTTCATTTATTTTATCTTGAAAAGACTTTTTTGTCTTTTAATTATTTTTACTATTGTAAAAGGAATGTTTAAGTTACTATCATGAGTTAATCAGACACTAACTCAATTAGGGAAGTTGCAAAAGTCTGAAGTATACTTCTTAAATCTCTAGCATTATAAAAAGAATGTTTAAGTTGGTGTCACGAATTAACTGGACAAGAATTCAATTAGAGAAGTTATAAAAAATTTCAAACATACTTCTTAAAATAAATATAAAATTAAGAGATTTTTGTCTTTCCTTTGAAATAATAATTAACTATCTTATTTTTCTTTTTATGTAGAAGAACTACTCATCTTCTTACTTGAAAAAATAACTTTCCATTTTTTGATGCGGTAAAATCTATCATTCTTTTTAAATTTTAATTTAGTGTATAATTTTTTCACAAAAAAATAAAAGAAAAAAATTTCACCCACGTTTATGGGTGTGTCAAAATCTAGTATAATTTAATTAAGATTCGGACATCTTAAAATTAATAAATTTTAATCTATTTTAGATAAGAGAACTCATAAGAAAAACATACATCTAATATTCATGATAAGATATAAACAATGAGATTTATAAAATAAAAAAGGGTAGCCTCTCGAGTCTCAACTCTCATAATCATCATATGGTGTATTACTATTATTATGTATGGAAATATATATATATATATATATATATTCTTTAGCCTAGAAAAAAAATCCTAGCAAACACAGCATGGCCATCCCTACAACACTTGGATCAAATCAATGAAAAATCCTTTTTAATTACTATTGTTATAGATACTATTGTCAATTTCGTATAACAAAAAGGCATGACATCCTTTTACGAATAAATCATGGTGCATAGAATTTATTCATATAACAAAATTCCCTTGCACTTAGGCAAGTCCCAAAGAAAATTCTCCACTACTGAGAATTTGATATTTAAGTGGGACATATAGGCTTGGCTTGTACCTTTCATGGCCTTCACATTGGGCTTTGAGGACACCATTGGTTTGTTCATATTGGCCACATCTTGGCCCACCCAAATTTGACAATTAGAGTAAAATTGGAAAACCCATCTATCAAATTTAGAGTCCCATAAGACTAAGAATTTACTATTTAGGTGTGGCCGAGCCGAATCATAGCCTGCAAAAATGCCAACCAAAAATACAATCATAAAAGTTTCTCTGCCTGCTTGGATTGAATGTATTTTTAAAATGAAAGATAACCTTAAAATTTTATTTTAAGATTAATTCAAATAGTATTTCTTTTAAGAATTTTTTTAAGATTAATTCAAATAGTATTTATAATAATATTATCATATTAAACACAGAATTGATAGTTATTTATGAATTCTAATAATACGTTTTAAAAAGATAAAGTATTTAATATAGTAGAAAAATATCCTTAAAACTTTTGTTAACAACTTTTTTTTTTTCTTTTTTGGAGAGATTTGATCAATAATTAAAAGTTACTACGACTATTTTTTTTCTCTTAACACTGAGCAAGGTTTAAGTCCGTCTGAGACTCATATAAAAAGCAGGTGGCTAACCAAGCTTTAAACAAGATTTTTTCGAGTGTAGCTCGACTCACTCAGGAAAATATTTTATTATTAAAATATTTTTAATTTTGAATTAAAATCTTAATATAAAATATATTTTAAATAGTTTAATTATATATTTAATTTAAATGAGTTTAGACAAGTTTAAATGGGTGAATCAAGTTAGGTTTCAAGTTTTATTTTTAAATTTCTATTATGAAATAATGAATTGAGTTTTCGATTTTTACAAGTATTTTGGATGTTATTTATATTATATATAAAGTTCTGATTGAGTTTAGTGATTTTGAATCAAGTGATACTAATTCAAATTATAGATTAGAAAAAAAATTAACAAAAATTTAAAATTGAAGATAGAAAAATTATTCTATACATTGCTAGTGAAAATTTTAAACTTTACAAGCAACGTTAAGATGATGACACATTTCAATAAATATAATAAAGAATTAATTAAAATTAAAAGAGAGAAAAACGTGACAAACTCTTAATTCACTTGTAAATTAAAAAAATTTTATTGGTAGTATATTAAATATTAATCCAGATAAATATACAATCCTATTCATTTCAAAAGTAATTTGTTTTATATTATATATATATATACACATTTTCTAAGCACTGTGTGCCATATTTAGCTTTTTTATTATAATATTATAATTAATAAGTCATTTTGAGATTAATTCCTAAAATGTGCCAATAGAAGTTGGGAACTCACTTTTTAGGGGGTGAGTTTCCAACTACAATGTTGGGAGATCACCCCTGATGGGGGCAAGTTCCCCTTTTTTTTTAATTTATGTTGAATATTTTATTTGTAATATATTATATTATGTATAAATTTATTTATATATTTCTTATATATATATATATATATATCTTATTTTTATTTTTTGAGTTCGAATCAATTAGGTTTAACATTTGAAAATTTGAAATAATTAAAATGATTAAAACATAATAGAAAAATTTATATCTTTAAGTAGACCTATCAATTCTAACCCAAACCTGAATAATAGCCTATACCTAGAATTAAATCCTAATGACCTATTTTTGTAAATAAAAAGTCTTGTTGTATTTTTAAATCATAATAATATTAATGCCTATTTCAGGAATTAAATCTCAATTGGATTTTTTTTTCTTCTTGTGACTTTGCGCTTCACTAGCAAAAATTGATTTTTTTTTTTCATTTGGATGATCTTTATTTAAAATATTTTTAGTTGATAATTTATTTTAAAATTATATTTATATAAAAGTAATCTATCAATACATTTAAAAATCAATCTTATGCGTAGATAGATTATTTAAAAAAAAACAATTTTTAAATGTATAGATAGATTATTTTTTAAATAATTTATCTATATAAAAATAATCTTAAGCATTAATCACATCTTTTAGATTTTTAAATGTAAAGACAGATTATTTTTATATAAATACAGATTTTTAAAAAAATTATCAACTAAAAATATGTTACATAAAGATCATCCAAACGAAAAAAATCAATTTTTTTAAGTGAAGGGCAGGTCACAGAAAGAAAAAAAAATCTAATCAGGATTTAATTCCCGAAATAAGTATTAATATTATTGGATTTAAGACTACGATTGGACTTTTTTTATCAAAATAGGTCATTTTAATTCCAAAAATAGGCCATTATACGAGTTTAAGTTAAAATTAATAGGTTTACTTAAAAATATTAATTTTTATGTTACATTTTAATCATTTTAATTATTTATGATTCTTAAGTGTTAAACCTTTTGATCTAAACCCAAAAAATAGAAATAAGAAATATATAAATAAATATATAAAATACACATAATATAATATATTATATATTATAAATAAAATATTTAATATAAATAAAAAAGGGAACTTGCCTCTTGAGCGAGCGAGCTTCCAACCAATATTTCGAGTTCTTAACTCGTGCAATAAATTGATATATTTCAAAAATTGATCTTGAAACTATCTATATCTCTAAATAAAAAATAATAATAATAAGATTGTAATCAAAAAGCCTACTGCATTCACATTTCATAAAGTACTAGAAATGAACCGTTCTAGCACGTCACATGGGAACCATTCAATCAATAACAATGTGATGGATAGTTTTTTTTTTTTTTTTTTAGTTGTTAGTCAATTTTTTTTATTCTAACCAAACATCTAATAATAAAATATAAGAAGTGAAAACGCAGTATTTGATAATTGATATTCTGGCGTCATTATTGTAAACCAAATAAGAGAATTCTCATAGTTTACATATATGCTTATGAAAGTTAAAAGAAAGACGGCTATCATTAAAAAATAGTAAATAATCCTGGCAATAAATAAAAAGGAAAAAGGTTCTTGTATGAAGAAACAAAGTCATTAGCTTCGCGGAAGCTTGTGACAACAATTGGTTTAATCCGCAAAGCAACAGAAAGAATGGAAAGAAAGAATTATCAGGAGAGAACACTCTGAACAAATCCATATCTACGGTTAATAAGGTTACTCTAACAAAATTTTAGACGTCAGTTAAACCCTTGTAAATCTATACCGGCAGAAAAATGACCATCAAAATGAGATTATTGTCTATAACGAGGGTCAGATGCATCATTAATTATGTCACTGTCAGTATAGACATTATTGGAATAGTTAATTTAGATTGTCTTTATGCCGACGATATAGATATAATGACAGTTCAATCATCAATACAAGGTCTATTTTGGCAGGCATGGTCAAACTTATTGTGACGGTGGTGTCCGTCAATATAGAGTCTAATTGTTCAATGACTGTTTTCTTCGTAGCTTTACTGACGGTTTGGTCTATCACTATATAACACATTACTATTGCTATATCATTTGTCAATATAGAGAACAAACGTCGGCATAAAAATTTCTTATATTTTCAATAATCAATATTGATTTATTTATAATTCTAATCCAACATATTTCATATAAAGAAAAGCATCGTACAAATGTTTAATAATATTAAAAATAAAATTACAAATAAATTGTCCTAATTATATCCATTTCACAAATTAAATAGTCACGGACTAAAACCAAATCGTTAGTTGCTTGAACGTAGTACCCAAATGTTGGGGCACAAAACTGTACGACATTGAAAACAAACAATATTCATATGAAATACTAAATTAAGTTGTAATTGAATAACAAATCTACAGATGACATTTTAACAATGTTCTAATAGGAGACACTTTTAGACAATGTAGAAACAAGACGAAGTAAATGAGCAAAGTCACTATAAATCATAGCAAGCAGAAGGGAGACGTAAAAGAATGCATTAATGTGAGGGTGGGATTAGAATGGTATTAGTATCTAATGCGACTTTTTATTTTTTGCTGCTTTGGCATTCCTAAAATGGATGGAGTAAATTGCTAGATTAAAGAAATGATAACATCTCAATGTTTTTCCTTTTAAACTAAATGGGAAATATTAGCACGAATAGAGAAATGATGAAGACTGACATGGGTTAGTTCAGTTGGTTGACTATTTATTAGCATTTTGGAAAGTATCAGGGTTTAAACTTCACCAGTAATTCTACTTGGTGAGCGATTTATTAGTGCCACTATTAATCTCTCTAAGACCTGGGGTGTGCCCTACCCCTAAACTGGAGTAGTCCATCAAACTTTTCTAATAAAATCCCTTCACTTTTAAACATAAATAGATAAATGATAAGTTTGAGTTTGTAACTAGGTATGCAAATTGGAGCCATATAATACAAGTACACAAAGATCTTTTAGAACATGAGCATGAGTATCACTCATAAAGAAATATCAAAACAGAAGAAAAAAGAGCTTGAAAGAGAATCATTCAACTATACATGGCAGATTCATAATAGAATATGTACATAGAAGAGAAGGTTGTAAAGGCACTGTTAAGACCATTTGTGACAAATTGAACTCTACATAGCAATATTCAAAAAGAGAAGCGTTGATGCAAAGTAGAAGACTTATATGGATCTAGAATTAGCATGTAAAGATATTTCTCAAATCCTAATTGTCGGCAACGTGCCGCCTCGGAAGGATCCTCATGGATCGCGAATGCACGCGTGATTTAAAAATATTGGTACATGGGAAATGATAAAATTTTTTACAGGGAAGTGTCCTTTTGACTAGGACTTTTCCTTCGTTACTCGAAAGGGAGACTGTCGAACGAATCGTTCATCTAACTAGTCTTAGATGGCCACTACAAAGTAACCAAACTTAGAGTCGCCACTGATAATTTAGACTAGGCATGATCGAATGCCTATTGAAATTGATATTCTGGGTTATAAAACTTGAAACATTGATTTCATGGTCTGCGTGGTCCAAAGATTCGAGGTTGGTTTCGATAGTTGGTTACAAGCTCTTCATGACACCCAAAATCGATACCTTTCTTGGTTTCGATTTCCTAGATTTTGATTAGTCACTATTTCTATATAATCTCTTTTATGCATGAATTTACTTGAAGTGATAAATCTGGGTTTTAATGAAGAATTTGAATCTCATATATACCTCGGAGAGGTGGGAACATAAAGATTTTGACTAAAATGATCTTCAGATTTAATTTTTGAAAACCAGATATTTTGTGTCAAGCACCGAAAAGGTATTGACATGAAACATTGCCTTTATAATTTTTTTAAACAATTTTAAAAATATGAATGCAAGATGACCAATACAAAGGAAAACATGTTAGTAAGATGATAAAATTAGATAATACCGCATTAAATAAATTACACAAAATAACAAAAGGAAAAGGGAGGGATGATTGGAATATATTTCGTAATTTTCATCCATTATCTTAAAATAACCAAATTGACAATTTTGAATACAAGTTTAGATCTATTGATTAACTGAGGCATGAAAATCGAGTTTGAATCTTGGCAGTCTGAAGAATTCTAGAAGGAAGAAAATTTAATTTTTGATTATTTTTGAAAAGCAAAGTTGTAGTATCCCCTCAAAAAATGAAGTTGTAGTATCCCCATGGATGAAAGTTTTGATAAGTTTTGGAGATACGGTTTTGGAAGGTTTACCTTAACAAGGTTTGGTAATTTCTTGATAAAATGACATTTTTGGACAGTTTTTGACAAAATAGATGATGTTTTTGTTAAAAAGAAGATTGATAAAAATAAGAATGATAAAAAATAGTTAACGAAGATATGTATTGTAACTCTTCATTTGTGAAAGACAAAGAAAATCTCTGTTGTCTAGTAGTTGATATGTCAATAAAACTTTACCTAAAATAAGAGAACAAAAAATATTTATAGAGATTTAATTAGTGAATCACTCTAAATTCCTTTAGATAATGAAAATATCATTCTACATGCACTATGTTTTGGGAAGTATTCAATCAAAATGTTTACCTGTATCACCATGTGATAAGGTCATTGAGCTTTGTGCTGTTTGGCCTCCCACCTTTAATCAATCTCTTAAAGTCGGAGTTTTTTAAAGATTATTAAATAAAAATTAAAATTGTAAACAAGCAAAACTAATAAATTGACTGAATTCAGTGAAGATAAATAAAATATATTTAAAATAAATATCACAAATCAAGATGTACATTTTGACAATCTTTTATGCACCAAGATATTAAAAGTTGTACCTTTTGAAGAGACAAAACCATTTGGAAACATATTTCATGATCTTCCTAACGAGTACAAGCTGGAAAAGCTGATTAAGTAGATAATGGGTTCAGTAATGCCATAAACCTTTCGAGATTTGGATGCTAAATGGATTACAAAACCATTTGGAAGCATATTTCATGTTCTTCCTTACGAGTAAAAGCTGGACAAGCTAATTCAGCAGATTTTTTGGATTAGTTAGACCTCACAATTTACGTAATTTTTTTGGAAATAGTAAGTGGGGTAATCGTTTTAAACAATGCAAGAAATAGGCTTAACATTCTTGTATTGTTTTTTTTTGATACATGGAAAGCGAGGCAATCACTTTAAACAATGCAAGATCTAGGCTTAGTAATACCTCATAAATCCTCTTGGTCTAATTATAGCATTAAGAGGGGGGGCTTAACTATGAATATAAAAGAAATACCATCACGAGTAAGATTAGCTAATAGACAAGTTGGTTTCTCCTTAGATGTTAGTCAGGGAACAATTCCAATCCTTTTGAAGAAGCTACTTACACCCATGGATGAGCTGGAAATTAGGATCATTATCCTTAATTGGCTGTAAAATTTTATTAACAACCTATAAAGTATCAAACAATTAATGTATTTGTATCGTGTTTATGTATTTTTTTTATATTGTGATTGTGTTTGAAATATTATATATTTATATAAATTTTGATACGTTAATAATTCATATTGTATAATTTTTGGCATTTTCATGAATTCATGTTGTGTTTGTGCTTTTTTATATATTGTATCTTATTTTATGTCATATTTAATTATTATATTTTATATCATATTAAGTTAGGTATTTAAAATTATCATATCTAGATTTAATAACATGCAGTGTTTTTCAAGATTTGGAAGCTAAAAGGTTGGATATCCCTTCTCCCTAAGAAATATATATAATACTAGAATATGTGACATCCACTTTGTGGGTTTTCTTTAAGAAAATAAATAAAATAAGAAATCTTTTATTTGATATGGTTGGTTTTTTTTTTTTTTAATAGTGGTAGTTTTCTTTAAAATAATTATATATAAAAGTAAATTAAAATATTAAAATATTTCTAATATTATTTTATTATTTTAATTTTATGTTGATATTTAAATAATTTTACTAATTGAATTAATGTCACGATGCAGTAACTCCTATCATACATAATATAGATAAAAAAATCATTCTACCCGTAATAGACTTTCTCTTTTTTCTCTCTCTCTAGTCGGTGAGCTCCATAAGGCTCTAGATTTTTTAGAATGTTTGGATCTTAAGCTGAAGGTCTCATTATATATGGATTTAATATAAAGTTTAAATTTGCAATTTTCTTCCACTAAAATATATTGGTTTACGAATTTATTTGTTAATTGATTTTTTTTATTGATTATATTAGTCATGTCTTATATGTTAAAAAGTTTTTTATGTAAGTTTTAGTTATGCATACATTTTTATAAAAGTGAAAAAAGAAAGTTTCACACTAAAAATTATAGTATCACTTATAACTCTTTTTTTATTGTCCATTTTTAAGCCACTATTCACAATGTCTCAAACTTATTTTTGAACTTTAATTTGTAAAATAAGAAAAGATTAAGTCTCGATTCTCATTAATAAACAAAATTTTAAAATCTTCATATACAGGTGAAGAATAAACTAATAAAAAAGGAGACAGAATTAGTACTATTCTATAAAAAAAAATAAAATTCTTTGGGGTATTTTAAGATTCAAGTGCAGACAGTGCACTAAATATGAATAGATCATTCCTATTATTTATCGATTATTATGTTTTACTTACTATAACTGCAAGTAGGAAAAGGCCAAGTTTTTTGTTAAAAAAAATATGTAAATATTCTTCTCACCTTAAAATTAAGAGAATTCAAGATTCTCATATGAAATATTTTCTATCTTCACGGATTCCTTGCAATTTTTTACATAAAATTAAAAGATTCTAATAAGTTTTCGTAATTTAAAAATATAATTTATTATATTAATTAATTAATAGCTTCCTTGATTCTTATTACTTGTGATGTTTCTATTTAACATGTCAATAAGCTTTGTTTAATGTTTGGAGTATTAAAATTTGAGCAGTTTTGTAATTATCTGAGCAATTAAACTTCAAATTCGACGGTTTGTTTTCTTCTAATCATCACCCTTTGGCAAGCATATTTAAGCATGCAGAATAAGTTACCATCTATCATTGGGTCAGCTTGAAACTTTATCGTCAGTAAAAGGCGAGGAAATCCTTCTAAACAGGTGGTGTGATTAGTGCTGTTGAAAATCGAATTGAATAGATCAATTGAAATTGAAACAAAAAATTACGGGAAAAAATAAAATTACATCGAATCATTAAAAATAATGGATCTGATTAAATCAAATTTGACATGATCATGAACAGTATTTAATGGAATTTAATTAATTTTTATTATTTAAATAATTTGTTATTATTCAAATTATTAATTATTTACCAAAGTACTTTATAAATAGGATTTAAACTTTTATCACTTTAGAATTCCAACAATATTTGTCCTTACGTGTGTCACATGTGAAGTATCATTATTTTATAAATTTTTGACCATACTCTAATACATTTTACAAAAATAAAATAAAACTAATAAAAATATTTGTTTACAAAATTATTAACATATAAAATTTGTTTTACATGCAAATTATATCAAATTAATATAAAATTTATTACTTTTAATGTTAATATAAAATTAAAAATATGAAAATAAAAAATTTAATATAAGTTAAAACTTTTTTATTTATCTAATAAATTTATTTGCTGTTTAAGATTAACAAAAACTAAAAACTTTGAAATAAAACAATGTCATGTAAACTTTAACTTTTTTATTTATTATCAAAAGATTTTTTAAAATCTTTTAAAATTAAAATTCTGACTTATATATTGGATAAGTCTTACCAATATTAAAATAATTTATGGTAATTTAGAATTTAATGACCAACAATGATTATTTTCTTTAATTTAAAAGATTTTTCATATTCAGCCTTTTATATTTTTATATATATATATATATATATATATTAGTATTTGTGTCAAGTATGTCACAAATGAATTTTCATTGTTTTATGACTTTTTTTTATCATATTGTAATATAGTTTACAAACAAATAAAATTAATAAAATATTCATTAACAAATTTGTATAACATATAAATTTTTTCATGTGCGAAATATATCGAATTAATATAAAGATAACTATTTTTATTATTAATGTAAAATTAAAAGTATGAAGATAAAAAGTTTAGAGTAAATTTAGATCAAATTAACAAAATTTTTAATGCTATTAAGTAAGAAATGGTGATTTAATTATTGATGGAACCCGATAAAACAAATTTAGAGCAATGGCTGCAAAATGCATAATAGATTCTCTCTAAATTATACCAAGAAAATCAATTGCAAAAATGATTTAGGTTTCATTTACATGGGAGGTAAATTTGGTTTAGTGTGATTAAAAATAAAAGGAGCGATAAAATTAGTCATTTTAGTGGTGAGATTTAGTATTATAACAAAAAGTTAAAATCAGTGTGAGATAAGCATTTGGAGATGGTAGTAAGATGAATTATAATGATAAAAAAAATAATCATTATGGATATTAAGTTAAAATTTATCTATAAATGATAAATAATTAAAAATATTAAAAATTATATTTATATTAAGTAATAAAATATATATTAAATATATTTATGTTGAATAATAATAATTAAAATTATCGAAATTATATTTATGTTTAAAAGAAAATTAAGAAAATAAAAGAATTAAAAATTGAATAAAATTAAAAAATAAATATTTCATATTTTTAATTAGTCATACTAATTATACAATAAAAAGATATATATTTATGAATAATATATTTATTAATTAAATTAAATTTTATTTTTAAATAAAAAACTGGTAGGGAGAAAGATGTCCTTAGATGCCCTCCCCGTGGAGCTCGAAACTCCAGTGGAAAAAAAATGGCACCAGCACGGTAAAATGCTATGCATCGTGCTAGTGTCACGTAACCCAACAGTGGCCCCGTTTGGATTTTGCAAATAATAAATTCGTAAATAGACTCATGATATAATTGTTTCTTCTTTTTTTTTTTTTAATATATATATATATATATATATATATATATGGAAGGTATAAAAGAGATTGAAGCTTTAAATGCCAAAATTCTTTTAAAATGATTAGAATTTATTACACTTATTTTGTGAGTGAAAAAAATATTTTTTAAAAAAATATTTAATTTTAAAAAATAAATCAGTTAATTTTTTAATGAATAGTTATTTTTAAAAAATTGAAAAATATTTTAAAAAATTAAGTAGGTTTTTAGTAAGTAATTATTTTTAAAATTAAAAAGCCTAAATATTGTTAATTTTATTTTTATTAGTATAATTTTAATTTTGATTTTTATAAAAATTCTTTCTTAAATTAATATTATTTAAGTCATAATACTAAGTCAAAAACTTTATAATAAGCATAAATAAATAGCAACCATCCGGTCAAGTCTAAGTTGTAACCGACTCATGCTTATGGAATGTTGCTCGTATTCCTCAACCACTCAACAACGAAGGAAAAAAAAAAAAGGAAAATAAGGATGTTGTTGGTTACTGAACATGAGATAAATTGGACGAGATAAAAGGAAAACTAATATTTCTTTTTTTAGAAAAAAAAAAGGGTAAAATATACTTATTTTCTTTTAATAATAATGAATTTTCAAAATTAAATCAAATGTAATTGAGCATGCTGCATACACTTTTAAAATATATACATATATAGTAAAAACATATGAACTTATAACTTAAAATAACTCATCATATAATTCTAAAGTTTCAAATTACTTAAAGAATGTTTTTAAGAAATACATGACTTAATTTCCCATAGAATATGATCTCTTTCAATTTGTTCGTATATATATATATATATATATTTATATTATATGTTGCTAGATAGTATATAAATTTATATAATACTGTTGATGAATTTATTTTTAATTAGATGACTTCTTTTTAATTTATTAACTGTTTGATCAAATATAAATTATATATATTCCTATAAGTAAACGTGGATTCGTATGTGGATTCCATTTCAAACCCTTAATTGATTCGCCACTAGTTGCTGACTTGTCTTCCAGGGAGAAAGGTGAGTGAGATGAGTCCATTATATTCCCAAATCCCACATACAAAATCAAAAACAAATTCACTAATTTTAATTCGCCCCAATTCTTTGTTCGATTTCTTAAATTATTCCCATTTGACTTAATATTTTTTTTTTTACTTAATTGGGTAATTTCAATCAGTAGTCCCTGCGACCATCTATAATTAACCTTTGCTATAGGAGCCCCACTTCTTGCCTCAGAACCAATTATTTGTTTGATTTCTTAAATTTTTCCCATTTACTTGATTGTTTTTTTTTTTATTGTGTCATCTCAATCAGCAGCCCTCCGGATCTCTACTTAAACCTTCGTAGCGGCCTCTCTTCTTGCCTTCGAACCAATTCTAAAACTCCTCTCCAGTCCTCTTCCCCATTTTTTTTTTTCTAACTCCAAAATCTTCCGTTTGGGCCAATCACAAACATTCTTATAATTCAGAATACAACCCAAACATCTTTCATCTCCTCTTTTGCTGCTTGTATTCCTTAATATCTGTTTTTTTTTTTCTGTGGAATTCCAGCTTTCAGACAATTAAGAGACTTTAACAGCCATTTCAAACTCAATTTGGGTTAGCTTTTAATTTTAATTTTCCTTCTCGATTTCAACAGTTGAGCAGGTAAAAACTTTTAAAAATGGCTGCAAATAAAAAACTGCAGAAGAGCTACTTCGATGTGTTGGGACTGTGCTGTTCCTCTGAGGTTCCTTTGATAGAAAACATACTGAAATCGGTTGAAGGTGTCAAAGAAGTATCTGTGATTGTTCCTACTAGAACTGTCATTGTTCTTCATGACAGTCTCCTTGTTTCTCAGCTTCAAATTGGTAAACCCCTTGCCTCAACAATACATTCATCTTCTTTAATTATATAATCTTTTTATATATTTTCTTTTAATGTATTTTTATTTAGAATTAGATGGTAATTTATTGTTCTTGAAAAAAACTTTTAAGCTTACAACTGAAGTATCTGTTATACCGAAAACAATATACAATTTGATTTTATATTTTTAATTTTTTTGGTAAGTTGGTGAGAATAATACGTTTGTATTTTAAAAAATATTAGGCTAAAAATATAGTATTTTTGGTACAGATAATTATTCTTTAAACCGGTCGTGAAAAGGCAAAAAACTTCAAAGATTAATAAAATGAAAATTTGTTATTGAATATATTTGAAATAAATAAATAAAATATGTATCATTTGACAAAAATTTTTCATTTTATCACTGATATGTGAAATAATTATCCTTCCAATAAGATATATATTTTATTTTTAATTTTTTTAACGATTTAATTTATCGAAAAAAGTGGAATCTTACATCATTAATGTTGAAAGCAGCTGTTAAAGCTAATGCTTTTTTTTTTTTTCATTTTATTTGATTTTAGAAAAGATTATTATTATTATTTTTTTTTCAGTTTCAGTCCAATGCTATATATGGTAAAACCATTATTAAGAAAACAAAAGCTGTTTTTGGTTACAATAGAGAGATACGAAGTGATGATGGCCCATGTGATTCAGTCACGTGACCTGCGGGAGTCGGACTTGTGCTCTAATTATCTTTACTTATTTTATACTCCTCTCTTATAATCTTTGTTTATTTCCTTTTTATATTTTAATTTTTAAAACATGCGATCTTTGCTTTCCTCAATACCTAATAAAATAATTATTCTAAAGATAGTTTTTATAATTTAATATTAAAAATCATAGGATAAATTTTTATTAAAAATAAAAATATTTTCTTATAAATATACCCAAATTTATTTTTTAAAATTTGTTAGGTATGGAATTTTAATTATGAAATTAAAATTTTAACATTTTATTAACGAATGATAACAGTGTTAGAAACAAAAAAAATTATTGTCCAAAATTTTGAAAATCAAACGATTGCAATTAGTGCAAAAAAAAAAATTAAGGATGATGAAAATTATTTGTTAGTTACGTTACGTGCGTTTGCATTGGAGAAGAAAATTGCTTTTGTTTTTTTATTAAAAAAATAAAATAATGAACGGACAAGCGTAAAGCTATTACCTGGCTGGGCAGAAGGTGGATCGGGGTGACGTATACATGTCAAATGGTGGGGTAGGACTGTAGGAGTAGGAATGCTAATTAACGGGAAGGTTAGGTTAGGTTAGGTTGAGGAGAATTGTTCTTTGTCCTTAAATTTGATTGATATTTGATAGTGTAGATACCGTCTCTTGCTTCAAGTAAACATTTGCTTTTTTAGATTATTTCTATAAACACTAATGAGAAAGACAGCAAAACTTATGCAGAAATCATAAATTTCATTTGTGAATAAATATGAATAATATATATTTATATATGTATAGTATATGATCGGCACCTTTTTATGGAATAAGAAACGAGTGTGCTGTCAAGCTTAGCTACAATGATATTAATAATTTGTTGAGTGGTCCATTATACATGCTATCCTGTCAACAGTTGACACAAGACCACCAAATGTTTTTTGTATAAATATAAAATCTGATATATTTTATTTATCTTAATTTATTTTTTGTATACAGTTAAGGCTCTCAATCAAGCAAGATTGGAAGCGAATGTTAGAGCAGATGGGGAGATAAAGTACCAGAAAAAATGGCCAAGTCCTTTCGCAATGGCTTGTGGGTTGCTGCTTTTGTTATCGTTTTTGAAGTATGTCTACCGTCCTTTGCAATGGCTAGCTGTTGGAGCTGTTGTTATTGGCATCTGCCCTATTCTTTTGAAGGGCTATGCAGCCATCACCAATTTCAGGCTAGATATCAACATTCTCATACTAATAGCAGGTAAATTAACATAATTAATTTACTCTTTTCTTCGTTGATACATCAAAATATTAGGATCTTTTTCCCCTCTTTTATCCAAATCCCCGTTGTCTTTTTTCTTCGATCAAGTATAATTTGGGGAAAAGGTCCATTTCACGCATAGATGTTTTATTTATTCGGGGAAGAAAAAATTTGAACCTAATTCTTTCAGTAAAAATGCATGTAAAAAACGCTTGCGCGGTTGCAAATCATTTTAGGGTTAATATATATATATATATTTGCTCATTATACTATACAGTTCTTTTTTAATTCGTTACTTGGAGAATAAAAATTTATTTGAACTTCAATTTCATTAGGCAAAATGATTAATATGTTAAAAAAATTGATTTTACTTTATAGACCAATAATGGTAAGAAGCCAATTTTCATGGACAACCGAGTTCACATGATAGGTAGCTACCTAATCATCATCGCAATCACATCAGCATAAAACGGAAAAAAAAAAATTAAAATATATAGAATTTTTTATGAAATTTCCTAAAAAATTGAATTTAAATTAAGAATATAGAAATTCAAAATAGATTAATTTTTTAAATTCAAAATTAAATGTAGAATTTTATGTGAAAATTCAAAATCTTTGAAACTTTTTTTAAAAAATAAAATTTGAAAATTTTATTTAAAAATTCAAAATAAAAAAGGAAGGAACATGTAGATGGAAATGGGAAGGGAGAGAAAGAGAAAAGGGAGGGAGAAGAGGCTATCCTTAGTCACCACTCTAGCTGTCTAGAGGTCGATTGGCGATCGATCTACCATGAGACGGTTAGATCAACTGCCAATCAGCCTTCCCTTTGCCCCACCTCTTCCTGATTCCCCGTTCACTTTCATTCCCTTTTCTCTAGTTCATCGATCATAAATATTGATCTGAGTCAAATCCATTGTGATCCGCATCGAACTCATGAAGTTGCTCCTCCCCTACCTCATCCTTTCTCTCCTTTCTTTTCTTTCTCCCCGTTTCCACCTTTTTTTTTTTTTTAATTTTTAGATTTCGAGAATTTTTCATTTTTTTTAGATTTTTCAGATTCAAGTTTTCTATATTAAAAATTAAAAATTAAATTAATTTTATTTTTTGTTTTTGCTGATGTGGCAATTAATACGACGTTGCTGCTAGTTGATGACTTTTTATTGATCGTAAAAGACATGCAAGCTTTATTGCTAATGATATTAATCCTTGCAGTAATCTTTCTTACCATGTACCTAATTAACAATTTGTATATCTTACATAATAAATTAAAAAAATAATAAATATGGATTGTGAATGTGTATTTAACCCTTAATCTTATACCAAGGCCACATGTATTTGAACTAAAAGTTTAGGTATTCCAATACAAAATTAAAAGTAGAATTTTATACTACTATTGATAATAAATAGAAGTATCTGCAGATCGATCCGGTAGCTTGGGATGACCTTTAAAGATCCCTACCCTAAACTAAACCTGACCTCTTAGATATAAGAGGCCTAAATTATAATAAATATTAATATTAATATTTAAAATATTTTTTAAAAATAAAAATTAAATTAAAAAATTTATTAATTAAATAATTACTTTTGACCTTAAGAAACTTTATCCAACACTTGATCCTGCTCAACTCTTCAACAATATAATAATCAATGATGGAGTGGGGAAGTATCATGCATTATTAGGTGGCGTGCTTTTTTTTTTTAAAACGTTAGTATTAAAGTTTTTTTTAGGGGATTGAGGGGCTTTCCTTTTTCTAAAGTGAAAGGTACCTTAGGTTTCAAAATAAATGCGTGGGACAATGCTTTTAGAAAAGCTTATTGTTTTCTTCTTGAACTAGAAGTGCTTGGTTTGTGTGAATTTATTGAAATATGAACAGTATATGTGTGCAGCAAAATCGTAGAACTTTGTGGTTTTGTTGGTGCCTTTGCTTCTTCGTTGTTGTCTTTTCCTATTTTTTGCCCCTTCTTTTTTAATTTTTGTGGATTACCTCCTTTTTTTTTCCCCCTTTTGGTATATAACTTAGTGGGTTCATCACTTTTTTGAGGTGGAGTCCAAGTGTCCAACCCTTAAAAATGCTAGCCCCTCCTTTCAAGTAAAGGTTCTCTTTCGTGATTAAAAGGTACATATAGTAGGAGGGAAAAGCCAAATGTTGACCTCCCTTTCTTTTAGACCTGCTTGAGAAAATGTCACCAAAACAAATATCAGACCAATCAATTTTAGGATATATTACAGGAATTGTTGTGCTCAAAAGATTTTTAATTTGTTTTCCATGATTGTACTATGAGTGATTGATTTGTCCAGTTGCTCAAAAGTCTCTTGTCAAAAACTCTGTATTCATAGATTTATTAGACATTTTACGGTTTTATAAGTGGTGGTAATTGAAATAGATAAGGTTTGAATCAGATCATTTTGAATTGAAAGAAATTTACATGAGTGGTAATAATTGGGGTATATCATATTTGAATTAAGTCAATTTGAATCGAAAGAAATTCAAATAATTTTGAGTTTGAATCACTTTGAATTTAGATAATTAAAGTTTGAAAATTAAATTATTGGAGTTTTGATTATTAGGTTCAAATTATTTTGGATCCCAATTGTTCAGCTTTTAAAATTTTATTAAGTTATCGAGTCGTTTAAGTCATTTGGTTTAAATTGTTTTAAGTTTAAGTTTATTCGAATTTGAATCATTTTGATTCAAATTAAATATATTTAGGTTGGGTCAAATTCATATATAAATAATTCGTATAAATTTTTTGAATTCGATTCAATTTTACTGGTTTAATATTGACATATGCGATCACGTGGATCCCCATAATTCCTTTCCATTTCAGTCGAGTGGAGAGGTTTTTAATTTCACAATCACCTTATTAGAAAAGAAAAACAAAATCAAGATAGAAAAAAAGGATTTTACATCCACACTAGCATACGCCAATAAATAAAGATAACAAATGTTTAAACCTACTCAATATTAAGAAAAAAAAAATTCTCGGAGCTACCATAGGATATACTTTACATATATATAATAAATCGTCAGTTCTGTTAGGAACTGGTTTTGGATCATAAAAATTCATGCCTGTTTGATATACATATATATATATATATATTTATAAAACTTGCTTGGGGGTTTGGTTGAGACTTGGGTTAATTAAGCCTGCATTATCAATTTGTTTTTTATGCTGTTTTGTTTGTTAAACATTACAATTGGAACCTCTTAAGTGGTAATTATCGAATAGGTCATAAATTAAAACGCAATATAGTCGGCTTTGGGTAGGGTGCGTCCATTGGTAGTTTTCTTTAAGCGGACAATAAGGACCGTAAAGAAAGAAGAATAGAATTTGAGTCCCCTAAGTTATGATTTCCAATTGCCATTGCCATTAGTAGTTGATTTTTGATACGCAGCCAACTTTCAGTTGTTTCTTTGCCTTGTTCCTTTTTGATAATGTAAAATTGTTACCTTGGGGGAAAAAAAAAAGCTACAAGATTAACTATACCAATTTGGATTGGATGCATGCCTTTAACTGAGTTTCGGTTCAACTTTACAACTCATAACGTTGTCATGTTTCCTTCTGCTCTATTTTCATCAATACTTTTTAAGCTATGTGATTTTTCCAATCTAACAACTACTCTGATGCTAATCCCTTATCTCGACTAGAGGTGGCAAACTGAGTGGAATCAAATGTTTTTTGTATTTACTTTTAATTAGAAAATATAAAAATATTCATATAAATATTATCATAATATATTTTCAATAGTAAATAAGTTTTCGAATTGAATTGAGCATGGTTTGGACAAGCAATTACTTTTTCATTCGGACACAGTCTGGTAAAATCCATGGATGCTTCTACAGTGGACTCGTCAATAAGATTTTTTTTTTTTTTGGAAAAAAAATTAAAGTTGTTAGGATTAAATTTTGATTGTTGGAACTGAGAGCTTAATATTCTACTAAAAGAACACATATTATTAATAATAAACTTCTGCAAAGAGACATTTCTTAACAATATTCTTTTAGAAACAATTCTTAAGGTTAAAGAATATTTTTGAAATTTAAAAGTAAATGATGTGATTTTCTTCTTTCACATATTAAGACACTTCTTTTAGGATGTATTATATATATATATATATATATATATATATCGTCTTAACACCGTTTCTGGAAGCAAAATGCAAACAAATTAAATGTAAATAAACAAGTACCAACTAGTGGGTTTTTTTTTTTTTTTCTTTTTAAATTTGGAAGAAAAGAGAATCTGATCCTTGCTCTTTGAAGATTATGATTAATCGATGAGCCAAATACTGGAATGCGTTCATCTAAACATTGTCTGTTATTTGTTTTTCCAGTGATAGGGAGCATTGCAATGAAAGACTACACCGAGGCTGGCACTATAGTCTTCCTGTTCACAACTGCGGAATGGCTTGAGTCAAGAGCAAGCCATAAGGTTTGCTATAAATTGCCTCTCTCGAATCACTGAGAATGTAACCGAAATCCTAATAATTTAAACTTACGTTACTCAGATTCTTTATTTTTTTTTAAATATTCATGTTAGATATATGTGCTTAAAGTTATATGAATATAAGTATAAGAATACGATCATTTAAGAATCCTTTACATACATATAAAACAATTTAGTAAAAATTGAACATGTTTGTATTTAACACTTTGGATTTAAACTTTATGACTGTTATTGAAATGGCTAGGAGCTAGCATATGCTAACAGCTCCGATCAAAGATAAAAGTTTACGCTTTATTATTAGCTACCTTTACATTTCTTCCTCGGTTTTTGAATTGGTTTTTAACTTTAAAATTTACCTTGCCTCTCATTGTTGTTGTTTTTTCTTTTCCAATTTTTCAAGATTTGGAAAAAGGGGTTTGAACTCTGCTTATTAAGCAGAAAAAATAGGTATCAATTATTGAGCCAAATGTTTAGATGTCTCTTTTATTATTGCATAGCAAGCTGGAATTAATAACTTGGTAGGCCGCAAACATTTAGTTTGTTCATTTATATATATGACAAATGATTACTAGTATCTAATGATATTAATTAAGATAATAATATATATGAAGAAAAGTGTAATTACTGTAGTACTTTTTCTAGAAATTCAACAAAAATAATATGTTAAATACAAATGGTATTCTTGAAATAGTTAAGAGTGTTCATCACATATATATATATATATATATATATATATATATAACATCGTTGAAATTTAATTTTAAGCACGACGTATCGTGATATCTCAGGCTACTGCTGCTATGTCATCATTGATGAGCATAACTCCCCAAAAAGCGGTCATAGCTGAGACTGGAGAAGAAGTGGATGCGGATGGAGTCAAATTGAACAGCGTTTTGGCTGTTAAGGCTGGTGAAGTTATACCCATTGATGGAATTGTTGTAGATGGGAAATGTGAAGTGGATGAGAAAACCCTAACTGGTGAATCACTTCCTGTTACCAAAGAAAAGGATTCAACTGTCTGGGCTGGCACCATCAATCTAAATGGTAGATACCACCTCATCATGTAAATTTCTTATTCTTTTTTCGAACTCATGGAATATTCACAGGCTTGTCCTAATTTTCTATATATAGGTTACATTAGTGTAAAAACTACCGCTGTAGCTGAGGACTGTGTGGTAGCTAAAATGGCAAAGCTTGTGGAGGAAGCTCAAAACAGCAAATCTACAACCCAAAGATTCATAGACAAATGTGCCCAGTTCTACACACCAGGTTAATTAATTTTGATCTAAACTTACAGGACTCTTTTTCATTTTTTTCTTTTTGTCACAGTCTTTCTATAAGAGAGATTTATTTAGGAAAAACTATCGCTACAATGAATTGAAATTGCCTGTTTGGAATTTTTCTTTCGAATTACTAGCTCTTTAGACATTTATTCTTCCAGACGAGACAGAAGTACGACTACATTGAGCCTAAGGCTTAGTCTAGTTAATTCATGGTATCTAGTAGGTCTAATATTCGAATCTTAGCATTTGTAGTATCTTCTCTTTATTCCAAACAATGACATCCTTTGAACCGTTAAAAGAAATATGACTACCTTGTAGTTAAGATAATAAGGTTATTGGCTTATCACTTAAATCGATGTCTTTGATTGAAACGCAGATTTTGTTTTCTTCAATAAGTGCAACAATATACTAATCAACTTATTTTTATTGATAATTATTTGCAGCAATCATAGTTTTATCAGCCGCCATTGCTGTGATTCCAGCTGCATTTAGAGTACGTAATCTTAACCACTGGTTTCACTTGGCATTGGTTGTGTTGGTGAGTGCATGTCCATGTGCGCTTATCCTTTCCACTCCCGTTGCGAGTTTTTGTGCACTCACAAAAGCAGCAACATCAGGACTTCTGGTTAAGGGGGCCGACTATCTTGAAATTCTTTCCAGAATTAAGGTCACAGCTTTTGATAAAACTGGTACACTTACCAGGGGCGAATTTGTTGTGACCGATTTTCGATCTCTTTGTGAAGATATAAGCTTGAACACATTGCTTGACTGGTATGGGCTTGATACTTTCCCCTTCACTCTTTTATGAATAATGCGTTACTTTGATAAAAGTAGTGAATGTAAGAGTTAAGACGGCAACATCAAACAAAAAATTGAAAATGTCAAGCAACAGATATGATAAGAATCTTATTGTTAATCCGTCATTTTGAAAATCAATTCAAATCTTTGTTAGAAGAAAGACAAGAAAATCATTCAAATCACTCTGACTACATACAAGAGGTCCATTTATGTAGTGATATAGGACATCATGTTTCAATTAAAATTTTCAATCACAACATATTATCCACTCTAATACTATTGGTTAGTTTCCCAAAAAGTTGCAGTTCACTGGATGTTAACATTTGTTGCAATCTTTTTTAAAGGGTTTCGAGCATTGAGAGTAAGTCGAGTCATCCAATGGCAGCTGCACTTGTAGAATACGGAAGATCACATTCAATTGAACCAAAACCTGAAACTGTAGATGATTATCAAAATTTCCCTGGAGAAGGTATTTATGGGAGGATTAATGGCAGAGATATTTACATTGGAAGCAGAAAAGTATCAGTGAGAGCCCACGGAACAGGTGAAAACTTCTGGCTCCTATAGCTCAGCTTTTATTTTAATTAATAGTCGCCTCAGTTCAGGGTATTACTAGTAATATCGATAACATTTTATTTGGTTATTTCTACCTTTTTTTTTTATATTATTCGGCAGTTTCATGTCTAATGCGAGTATTTTGATACATATAGTTCCAAATCTAGAAGGCAATATGACGGAAGGAAAGACCATAGGATATGTATTTTCTGGAGCAACCCCTGTAGGAATCTTCAGTCTCTCAGATGCGTGTCGAACTGGAGCTGCGGAAGCAGTCAATAAGCTAAAGTCAATGGGGATAAAAGTTGCTATGCTTACAGGAGACAATCAAGCAGCAGCCATACATGTACAAGAACAGGTGCACTTCCAATCTAGAACTCATGATATACAAATTGTTGAACTTTTGGCCTTCGTCTATTAGGAGAGGATAGCATGACACTGACTGCAATGCTAGAAATGTTTTCAAACATTCGAAATAGCAATGATGGCACAAGTAACTAGTTCCAAATCCTGAGCAGAAATTCTGTATAATTGTTTTCCTTTGTTGTTTATATTCTAATTAGCTTAAGATGGAAAGTTTAAATTGAGTTGATAAGAAAATATAAATTATAATTTTATGTTACTTGCAGCTGGGCAACCGTCTAGATGTAGTCCGTGCAGAACTTCTTCCTGAAGACAAGGCAAGAGTAATCAAAGAGTTTAAGAAAGAAGGGCCAACAGCAATGGTTGGAGATGGCGTCAATGATGCACCTGCACTTGCTACTGCTGATATTGGTATCTCGATGGGCATTTCAGGTTCAGCACTTGCAACAGAGACAGGGCATGTGATTCTCATGTCAAATGACATTAGAAAGATACCAAAAGCTATCCAGCTTGCAAGAAAGGCTCATAGGAAAGTGATTGAGAATGTCATTTTGTCAATCAGTACTAAGGTGGCTATTCTTGCATTGGCATTTGCTGGTCATCCACTTGTGTGGGCAGCTGTTCTTGCTGACGTCGGCACATGCTTGTTGGTGATCTGCAATAGCATGCTCATTTTAAAAGGAACACACAAACATGCAAGAAAATGTTGCAAATCTTCAGCTGCATCACATATCGACGAACATGGATGCAAAACCAGTCATTGCCATTCATCTCACAATCATCAACACGGTAGTATAGACAAAAAGGTCCCAAAGGCTTGTCAACCCCAAAAATGTTCTTTCCATTGCTGTGCCTCAAGATGTCAATCTATCACGTTCAATTCAGATTCATTTTCAAATTCATGCGGAAGCAATAAATGTGCAGACTCTGCAGGGACACATGATACTTCCGTTAGTCATGAAGCAAAGCACTGTGACCAGGGAAGTTGTAATATGCTCAATTACAGGACTGAGGCTCACAATTTGCCCGGAGATTGTTGTTCAGGCCAATGCAGTTTAAGCTTGTGCACAGAACCTAATAATCTCCATGGGGCAAAGCACTGCCACCAGGGGGATTTACATCATTCATCTAGTCAAGAACAAGACCAGAGAGAGACAAAGCATGATCATCGTCATTCCAGTTGTGATGAAAACCATGTTCAGAGCCATACTGACTTTAAAGCTTTAGGAAACTTTGTAGAGCATTGTTGTTTGGAGAATCCACAACCAAAGGCTCATCCTACTTCACACAAGTGTTTGACAGAATGTAGTGACCCACCTCACACCGCCATTGACATTCCAATGAATCCAGACGGTGAGGCTACACATGCTTGTACAAGTCTGGAGAAGAGAGAATTTGGGGGTTGTTGCAGGAGCTATATGAAAGAATAATGTGTTAAGCATGGACCTAGCTTTGAAGGAGGCTTAACAGAAATCATTACTGAATAGAAATGTTTAGCTTTCATAGAAACCATGATCCTCAGATATTTGGGGTTCTAGAATTAAGGTTCGAGGAAACTTTGAGTCAGGGAATGAATCAAAAAGAATTGTTGATAGAAGTAAAAATTATAACAGGTACTTATAAATAAGAATGCTTTTGGTCTTTCAATGTCTTAATGTTCGATTTATCATAATGATATATACATATATATATAATACTTACAAGTTTTAGGATATGTAAGATTGCATTATCTCACTTGTAAATTTATATTCAAATATTAACCATGAATTGATCTTCTCCTCTAGTTTGCTTGATTTTCTGTCAACCCTTATCTCCTTTAGATGCCCTTACAAGGATAAAAATCTTTGTCAAGGAAGTAGTTTAGTTAATCCAACAGCCAGTTGATCATGAGTTGGAATATAATAGGCCTTCTACCATAACCAACAGTCAATTTGTTTACAAAATGATAATCTAATTCTCAAGCCATATCTATGCTTAATTCTGGAATGAATAATAAATGGCTTACGCTGATATATGTTGCACCAATGTCATCACAAGGAAGAGTGGGATGATGAGATTGTGAAACATGCACTCCAAGCAGAAGATTGTATTTTATCCAAACCGGTCCAGCTGCAATATTAGCTATTATTGCCTCGTACTCAGCTATGAAGCACAGACATGGACACCTAATACAGGCACGATATGATACGGACATAACAACATGATAATTTTATAAAAATGAGGACACGGTTATTGTAGGACACGACGATAAAAGTTTTTTTATTATAAATTTTTTATGTAAAAGGAAATATTGATACGTTTCATTCATATATAATCAAAATTCTTTTTACAAAGCAATTTTTAATATTTCTTCTCAAATATATTTGAAGCAAATTCGATTAAATTAATTAAAATTATTATTTTTATTATTATTTTAATCAGATTAATTTTAATATTAATACACATAATTTATACAATTAACTAAAAAAATGATATATTAAAGTAGAAATAATAAAAATTAAAAACAAAACCAATTGTAGGCTGCCATGTGGATAATTTCTCCCTATTTCATGCCCTCCCCCGTCTTTTGTCTTCTTCTTCACCCATTTTCAACGTGAGTAGCGACTCCCAGTCTCCATCTCTTCATCCCCATTTTTTCTCAAAGATTCATTCTTCTCTTTTCCTTTTTCTGATCTCTTATTTCTTTTCAAAATCAACTGTTGCTCGATTCCTTTTTATCACATCTATCATTTCTTTTTCAACCATGCTCCATTGCTCTGTTTTTCAAATGGCTATTGCAAATGCTAAAATTTGCTTCGCAAAAGAACAAAGCTCTACAATAAAGACTTCACTCTTCACTTGTTCAAGAAATGAGCTTCACTCTTCAGTTGTTCAAGAAATTAATACGTGATTATTTAGTTAACTTTGTCTAGGCTGCGTGTTTTTTTCCTT
>JBBYHK010044097.1:18399-49937 GCA_038382065.1 Adansonia grandidieri | reverse complement strand
CGAACCGATTTAACCGAACCGAATTAACCAAATTTCATCGGTTAAATCGGTTAAGTCGGTTTGAACCGACTTATGCTTACCCCTACCCATGAAGAGCCTACTCAAACCATAAACCTAGGGACAGAGGAAAATCAAAAAGAGGTCAAGATAGAAACCTCTATAAAACTATTGATCTGAACCAAATTTATTAACCTCTTTCAAGAACACCGAGATGTATTGGCCTGCTTCGACAAAGAAATGCTCAGGCTAAAAAGCTACATAGTGGTTTATTAACATAGTTTAAAACTTAAGTGCAAGCCCGTGCAACAAAAACTTAAGAGAATGAAACAAAAGATGCTTTAAAAAAAAGTTTGATGCCAAATTTCTCAAAGTCACT
Organism: Adansonia grandidieri; assembly: GCA_038382065.1. Taxonomy (NCBI): domain Eukaryota; kingdom Viridiplantae; phylum Streptophyta; class Magnoliopsida; order Malvales; family Malvaceae; genus Adansonia; species Adansonia grandidieri. The sequence goes on along the minus strand of JBBYHK010044097.1, from coordinate 49,561 downwards.
AAGTATCCTGAATAGGTAGTCAGCATTATCCTAGTCCATAAAAAGGATGGTAGGTATGGACATGCATAGACTATAGGGACTTAACTAAGCTAGCCCTAAAGATAACTTTTCTTTGCCTTATGTAATAGTTAGTAAATAATACCATAAAAAATTCTCTATTTTCCTTAATGGACAGATTTTTGGGCTACAAAAAATTAAAATGCACTCGAGGATGTGGAGAAAACCACTTTCTTGACCATGTTGGTACTTTTTTCAATAAGGTTATGCCAGTTGGACTTAAGAGCACTGAGGTAACTTACCAAAAAGCAATAGTAATGCTATTCCATAACCTCATGCACAAATAGATAAAGGTCTATGTCGATGATATGATTACCAAATCCTTGAAAGAGAATGAGCATGTCACTAATATCTAAAAACTCTTCAAATGCCTATATAAATATTAGTTCAAACTAAATCTAGCTAAGTGCAGCTTTAGCTTTACCTCTGATAAGTTATTAGGCTTTATTATGAGTGAACAAGGAATTAAGAGGAAGTAAGGAGCTTCCTTGAGAAACTGAAATACAAAGCTAGGTTCATATCCTAACTAACAGACAAATGTGATTCGATCTTTTGCTTACTCTAGAGACAAAACCTTAATGAATGGAATGATGAATGCTAACAAGATTTTGACAAGGTCAAGTGCTACCTTGTAAACATCTAATTTTGTCTAGGCTTCTTCCCTAATAGTCCCAAAAATCTGAGATCCAAAACTGACCGCCTGCCCTAGTAGAGGTGGACCTCTTCCAGGTAGTTTACACATTTTTAACCTATTTTGTCATGCATAGATGGCTATATGTGCATGTGATAAAAAAAGTGCCATTTGAAGATTGATCTCGAATAAAAAAGGTGAATATTTAAGAGAAAAATCAATTTTTAAATTTTCTCTGATCAAATTTTGAAAATCATTTTTGTAAATAATGTCACGATTAAATTTTCCATTTTTAGGCATTTTGAGATTCTTTTTAACTCTTAAAAAGTTGACCATTGTATATTTTTACCAAGACCTACGTAGTATTTATGTCGATGTGCATTCCAAAAAATAAAAAAATTCAAGAAATTATATATTAGCATTTTTTACCACATGGTGTCAAGTTTTCAATTTTGCCAATTATTTTTGAACTTTTCATAGTATCATAAGTATTTTGCTCGTGACTTTTTTGGTAAAGAATTAATATTTTGGATAATACTTTGTATTTAATTCATTTTATAAGTTTCACAGTATTTTTAAAATTTTTCTCAGTTCAAAAATATGAGCCTTCATTTATCTATAAATTTTTTGGTAAAATTGTCTCAAGTTTTGAACTTCAAAATTCTATAAATATTCCCATTAATTTACCATAAAATCAGTTTTGAAAAATCATAATCCGTTTTGTGGATTTTTTTTTGTTTCCAAAATAAAGAGTTTTTTACTCTGTAATTTTTTTCGATTGGATTTTTCAATAATTTTTAAAATTTTTAAAATATTTTATTAAATTCATACTAAATCAGCTTTTGAAAATTCAATTTATTTTATGAGTTTGAATTTTTTTTATATATCAATTTTCTCCTATAAAGATTTTTCTTGTATAATTTTATGAGTCTTAGATTTTTGACCAAGAATTTTTTTATTATTTCATTTTCAAAATTTTGTTGATGATTATTAATTTTAATTTCAATTCTTGTTATTTATTATTATTATTTTAATTTTATTATGGATTTTTCTACTTTTTAACTTTTTCCTAAATAAATTAGTCGATTTTTAATTATCCATTAGATGATATTATCTAGATAAACATGAGAAAATATTATAATATGACCATTAGTATACATCCACTTAATGTAATTCTTATAAAAATTACAATTACTCATGCAAATGCAATGAAAGAAAAATAGAAAAAAAGAGGGTTATTCAGCCAACTTGATTTTAGCTAAGTATTGGCCGATTCTTCCCCATATAAATAATAGAAGAAAGCTTTAAGTAAAAGAAGGATTGGCTTTTGTTAAGAAAAACATACGAAAACACTAAAAGTCTCTTTATTTTTTAATATATCTAAAGCTTCTAAGGTAGTTTTTCATCTAAAACCTTTGATTTTGTTCATTTCATTTATTTTTCTTCCTTTCAGTGGCCTATTGATGACTTGAGCTCATAGATTTGGCTCCATGTTAATGGCTAATTTTGAACGCTATGATCATTTCTTCTTGTTTTAGTTGTTATATTTGATTTTTATTTGCAATAATTTGATTTTCTTCATCATGTTACATGTTTGTGATGGAAATGATGTTTTAAAATCATGTATATGATGTTATGGTCTTTTCTTTGCGACTTTATGATGATTTTGATGGTATATGTTGATATATTCTTTTTGATTTCTTGGTTTTTCCCATATTTAGGCTTAATGATGCATGTTTGTTTTGATATTCATGACTTGTGTTAAAAATAAAATAAAATAAAAGTAATAATATTTTTCTTGTCTTTTTCATGATGGCCAAATATGATAACGTTGCTTTGTTAAGTTTTCATGCTTGATATAGTTAGGTTTTGGACTATATTGTTTTGTTTAAAATTTGTAGAGAGTTTAAAATAGTTTTCTAAAAATTTTTAAGGCCATGGATGGGTAGACCCATGTTGGCCAAATCTTTTAAGTGTGATTGGTTAATGTTTTTTTTTTTAGATTTTAGATGTTATTTTCTAATTTTATGATGTTTAGGGACCAAACTGAAAATTTAAATATTTATTCCAAGCCATTTATGTTTGGCTGAGCCTTGCTTGTGAATTTTGGATGTGATTTTTGTCTTGATTTTAATATATTTAATGTTTAATTTCATGTTTTAATTATGTAGGGACCAATTTGCAAATTTAGGAAAGTTTAGGGACATTAGGAAAGCTTAGCATTTTAGGGTTAAAATAGTCATTTCACATTAAATTTCTTATTTAGGATATTTTGGTAATTTTGGAATATTTCTAGCATTCCAGTAGCCCTCCATAAGGTGTAAAAAATATTAAAACTTTTTGTACTCTTAGTTTTTCATTAGGATACTAAATGCAAATTTGAAAATTTTAAAGACTTAAATGCCTTTTTCACATTTTAGGTCACCTTTGATATCCAAACTACCCATTTTGGGTAAAAGTTGTCGTTTTTATCTTTACAGAGTTTTTTAGGTTATTAGAATACTTTCACATTGAAGGTATTCCCTAAAAACACTTTGATAATTTTTACTAGAACTAAGTTTAGGTAGTCAAAGGGATGCTTTTATGCCAAAAGTATACATTTTGGATAGGTTCACTTTTTTATGATCTTTTCATGTCCTTTAGGGTACTAGGTTACTTTCATGTTGAAGATATACCCTAAGACATTTTAGTAATTTACCATAGAACTGAGTCTTTTAGAGTTATTGGGATGCTTTCATGACGAAAGTGCACTTTAGAGGACATGTTGGTCATTTTGACCGAATATGGGTCCTTCAAGTCAGGTTTAGTTCTTTTCATCTAAGTCGAGTCTTAAGACATTGTCTTTTTATTTTTTACAAATCGAGATTTTTGAAAAATTAAGGTAATGTCTTTGAGATAAAGTAATATCTGGAATTTCTCTTAAAATATGAGAAGGGTTCTACAAATTATGTTAATAACAAGATATCTTTTTCAAAGTGAAAATCAAGATTTATATAAATTTTAGAAAAAAAAAAACCTTTTGCATTCCTCCGACCTTCTAGTGGGTGTGAAAGATATTTTGATTTTAAAACTTCTTGTGTTCTTTTGGTTTTCGATGGGATACAAAAGAGAATGATAAAAACTTTCGTGTTCCATCGGTCCTCCGATGATGTACGTAAGAGATTTTGATTTTTAAAAATATCAAAAACCTGATTTTCTTAACACAGAATAATAAGTTGGTTTTGTAATATATTATTTTAGGAATTCAATTAAATTCTTTATGTTGAAATAGGATAAAAATCAAATTTAAGTTAGCAAGTGATTAATAAGGTATCAATTTTTTACCATCATGAGAGGGTTAATCTTTACCTGTGATTATAACCGACTCCAGACTCTTTCGTATGATCTTTGATATGATCATAGACTTCTCAGTTGATATTCAAGGGTTTCATAACCCTCAAAATATTAACTCCAATAGGTGACCAACCTCACCTAGCCCAAATAGATTGGCGGCTGCTCTAAATAAATAGTCATTTCATAATAACTATTTTGGGTTTAAGTCGAGTGAGTGATTCATCTTAACCACCTAGTCCCCGAAGATGAGAAAATATTAATAATAATATGGCCCATGGAAATAGAAAAATATAAAATAGTGATATATCAATAAATATAGGAACGAGTGCCTTTTAAGTCAACCTGATAGGGATTCGTATCAGGGCCACGTTACGACAACTTAGTGACTCCTCTAAGGAAAGTTTAGAGAGTCAGGCCTAAAATTGATCACATGTTAATTAAATTTTGATTGATTCAGTTTCAACCGATATTGATGAGAAAATATTAATAATAATATGGCCTAAAGAAATAAGAGAGTATAAAATAGTATATATCAATAAACATAAGAACGAGTGCCGTTTAAGTCAGCCTAATCAGGTTTCATATTCAGGCCACATTGCGACAGCTTAATGACTCCACTGGGGAAAGTTTAGAGCGTCAAGCCTAAAATTGATCACATGTTAATTAAATTTTGATTGATTCAGCTTCAACCAGTATTGGACTATAATTCTTGGTATTTTTCAAAAAAAAAATATTTATCATACTTTTAATTTATATAATCTTTTTATATTATTACTAACCCATTTGTTTCCTTTGTAGCATTATTTTGTAGGGCATCTAGGATAAGGGTTTTTATTTTTGAAACATTTGAGCCAAGACAGGTTTGTTCATTCCCCCACATGCATCATGCTCATGCATATGCATTAGATTCCTCCAGCATATAAAAGGGGAATAAGCTACCTAATATTTTAGAAGGGGTGAAGTCGATCTACCTCTTTAGGTGTTAGCCTCTTTCTGGGCCAATGAAAAACCTGCTGGGTGTAAATTCCTATGCCTGTCTAAGGTGTTAGCCTCATTACGAGCATGGAAAATACTCCCACTTGAATTAAACCCTTTTTGACATAGACTCGTAATGGGTAAGGATTAGGGTACTTCGTTAGTCTTTTTCAAGTTTAGGGAATTCAAGAGCCTATGTAGGTGTCTAACCCAAATTTCATGTAATGAAACTTAAGGGCCTCACCTAGTTAAAGCCATACTCGGTTCTACAAGTTACCAAAATAAGTACACATAGGGGAGTGCTTTTATCCTTTTACTCTTATAATTTGATTTTCCTTATATCAATAAATACACATTGTGTTAATATTTTAAATTTTATCTTTATTATTTTTGCCTTGATTTGCTATATTGAGTTGAATTTCATAGCAATTTTTGGTAGTTGCTATTTCATTTTTAATAAAAATTTCTATGACCAAAAAAATGGATTTCATGGATTCTTTCTTTAGTTAAAAAAAAGAATAGAAGTGAAAGAAGGAATATAGTGTTAGGATTTTTTTCTTTTCAATTTTTGCATCACATCTATATTTCATGAAAATTTGCAAACTCATTCAAGCATGTTTTTCACATATTCATTTGTTTATATGCTCATGCATTCATAATTTCCATGATGTGCTAAATTCATTTTATTTATTACATTTTAAGAAGAAAAACATGGGTGATAATTTAGAGGCAAGAATCAGCATGTTAGAGTCCATCCAAGAGGAATTCGGACATGAGGTTCATGGAATGAAACTTACAAAGCTGTCTGAAATAACTACTAGCATTCTTAAAATGGAATCTATAAAACAAATATCATCATTTGTAGGTCAAGTGGGCATGACCTTGACAACTCAATTGGACGCACGAGTTAGCACTTTCGAAAAAACCATTGAAGAATTTAGACAAGAAATCAGAAAAAATTTTAATTTGATTCAGTCCTATTAATTTATAGGATCTATACCCTTATTTGCTCCAAAATTGACTAATTGCACTTGTTCATATTAAATCTCACAAAATACCATAAAAAAAAGGGTATAATCCTTAGGCCTACTGTAAGTACCATGCTAGAGTCTGGGGGCACTCTATTGAAGATTGTACTCAATTTAAAAGTAAGGTGGAAAGCTTATGGAAGTAAAGTGTTAAGGTTCAAAATGAGAACCAAATTGGAGGGAACTTTTGCAAACCACTTATCTTTAAAGGGTGGGAAAACAATCAAAACTAGAATCAATTTGATCAGACTCCCATTCCTTATGCTGAATTGCTACCATAACTTTATTGAAACCATTTTTAGTACCCTTACAAATGGAGCCACTGAAACCCTCATACCTAAGTGATTACAATGCCAATGAGCAGTGCGACTATTGCTCCAGTAATCGAGGTCACTTGATAGAAGACTGCCTTTAATTCAAAAACAAAGTTAAGGAATTCCTTTAGTTAAGAATGTTGAGTTTCAAAGGGAAGAAAGCTAAGTTCTTATGGGAATTTGATTATTAAATCTTTTGGCTAAGGGCAGTGAAGTGTTAAGGGGCAATGAAGTGATCATGGAAACAATCTTTGATTATGGTTCAAAAAGAATCATTAAGGCTTACAAGGATTCCCCATAAGCATTAGTATAGTTAGAAAAATGAAATGTTTTACAATAGTGGCCTTTTTATTGCTTTTTCTTTTGAATCTTGTAAATGTATAGCTAAAAATGAATAAATAAATCAAAAAGTTTTGTTTGATGAAACAATAATCTAGAATCACAATGCGAATTCCTTGAATTCTTGCCTCTACAATAATCTCTATGTCTAATACGTAGCCCATTGCTTGACATCCAATTTGTCTCATCAGATGCACCCTACTCATTCATTCACTCGTACATTCATTCATTCATTCATTTACCTATTTAGTACTTCATACATTAATTATTTTATTCATTACCATATGTACATGGATAATAATAAAGATTTATGTTAGCAAGACGCATACATATTCATGCAAATTGATTTAAGTTCTTTTTTCCATATAAAGTAAGATAACATGAATCACTAAAGGAAAGATACTGTACAATAAGAAAAAAATGCAAGCACTAGTTCACCAACAACTAGAAGGTACTAATGCTAGCATTCTTGCTAGGATATCTAGGGTTCAAGCTGAATGACTACCACCCAATGTTTAAGAACACAAATGGCAAATACCTAAAATAAACAGGAAAACATGCTTACATCTAGTCAGCCACCTCTTATTGATATTAACCTTGACACGTTCCCCAAAGAGGCAAGTGTGAAGACTGCCACCACATAAGAGGAATTATTATTTCTTCACTTGGATTAAGAAGAAAAGTGTAAGCAGAAGGGCGAAAGCCTAGCAAAAGCAGAAATCAAAAAAAGGAAGTCACAGTTTCTTGAAAGAAGGTTAAAGGCCATAAAAAGGTCTATGCTCTATAGTGGTGTTGATGTTGATTATCACAGTTTAATGCCAGATCTGATTATCCCACCAAAGTTCAAAATTCCAAAGTCTAAAAAGTATGGCAGATTCACATGTCCCAAGATACATTTAATGACATGTTGCCATAAAATGGCTAGGTATGCTAGAGATGAGAAATTACTCATCCATATTTTTCCCAAAAGCTTAACATGGAGTAGCTTTGGAATAATATTACCAATCAGAAAGAAGCCAAGTGAGCACATAGAGGGATCTAACTCAAACATTTTTAAGACAATATGAGTACATATTGAAAATTGCTCTGGATCAAGGAACCTTCCAAAACATGAGAAAGAATCCTAATAAAAGCGGTAAAGAATAGCATGTAGATGGAAAGATGTAGTTTCACGCATCCAACCATATCTCTTTAATAAAGAAATGCATGCATACTTTATGGATACTTTGCCACCTCCATATTATGGTAATTTAGTCAAAACTGTGTTCTCTCAGTGTGTAGATATTTTGTTTGCTTTAGAAAGAATTTAACATGTTTTTTTAAAAAAATTAGATTTTTGCAATCAACAAGCAAACATTTTCATGAATTTGTTAATAACAAAGTATGATATGCATAAGATGAACATAGATGACACATTTAAACAAAAAAGATGATGTTTGATAAGAAAAAGATGGCAAAAATGCAAAGAAATTAGTAGAAAGAATATATGGCCATATTAATTTCATCAATGACATTAAGAATCATGTTATAAAAAATGATATGAATAAGTTAAAAAAACAAGCTGAATTTTCAAGATGACATTTTTGTTCCATAAAACCTACCAAAACTAAAAAAAAAAAAAACATAAATATGCTCAAAACATGTTAGGGTGAACATTCAAGTATGAGTTGAACATGTGAAGGTGGATGAAACATGACAAGAAATGCAAGAATAGGGAGTGTTATAATGGTGAAAAATAAAGCATGGCATGTTCGACCATCCGAGCAACATCAAGGCATCAAGGAGGTCACCAAAATCCCAAGGCTACCACAACCAAGGCCATAATAATACATGAGAATCTTAGAATGGTCATGGTAATAGGAAAAAGCTCACTAGGATGATGCAAATGCTCAAAGTAAGAAAGAAATAGAGTAAAGGGAGAAAATATGCGAAAGCTTTAAGCTTTAGCCTTTTTCTTTGAGCAACAACTTTGGACTCACCTTCTTCCCTTTTTTCTATTATTGATTAGCAAGAAAATGATGAAAAAAAAAGTTCTATAATTATGGTTTGATGAAGGGGATTTCTGAGAAGATGAGTGGAATAAAAGCTTTTGGAAAGGGTTTTAGTGGTGGTTTGAAATAACTACAAGAATAGAGAAAGGTTTTTGGTTTTTTGGTGGCTAAGGAATTTTGAGAGAATATATGAAAGTGAATGTTTTCTACTAGGAACATGTCTATATGTTTGTAAAAAGTAGTTTATTCTATGTTGTATCCTCAGCTGAGCCAAAGCTGGCACATATAGCCATGTGAATATGAAGACAAAAAATGTAAAAAGCAAGGGTATTATGGGGTTATGGTGCATGTACCTCATGTTGGGATAAAGTACTATGCTCAATTGCAATGTAAACTTATTCGTCTGCTTAGCAAAAATAGTGGATCAAGGCCACTTTATGCAGCTGAGCATTGAGAAAAATCAATCTTAGCCTTTAGTAAATTACTTAATGTCATAAAATGTCCTTTATCATGGCTATTTGGGCCTAAAAAATTTGTTTAAATCTAACCATAAGTCCAAAAGGCTTAGTATGAATTTTAATGATTTTTGGTGTAAAAAACATGTTTAAGTCAGATTTTTTGATCATTGATGCAAAGGCTAAGAAATGGTTTGAACTGGGTAAAAATGAAGCATTTTATATTGACAAACAAGGCAAATTTTGCTCGCCAGTATCGATACAATGAAGTTTGCATTGATACCGAGAATAAAAAAATGTTCCCAGTTTTAAAACTTGGAGACCTATAACAATACCATAAAGGCTTGTACTAATACTCTTCCTTATGCAACAATACATTTGGCCAAAAATCTCTACTTCAGCTATTGTAAAGGCCTGCATCGATACAAACCTGCTATGTATTGATACCACACCTTAGCTGTCAATACTAAATCCTCTTATATCAATACTACATGTGAAAATTTGAAATTTTAGTGATGTACAAGCTTGGTATCAATGCCTACGCACCAATGTGACTTGCGCAAACCTTAGGCTCTTTAAATTCTCATCTTTATCAGAAATAATCGAAAACTCACCCATGCTCATCTGAATGACTCCACCAGTGCACAAAATAATGACCTATGATGCCTTTGATGATGGCCTGGATAAAAAGGTCATTTTTTTTGGAAAAAACATTTTGGAGTCATTTAGCCATGAACCCAGAATTGGAAAGCTTGATTTATCTTAAGATTGGAGGGCTAATTTTATGAAAACATTAAATCCATGCTAGTCTCTATCTATTGGAGGTAAAATAGACTTAACCTAGGGTTTGTTAAAAAAAAATCAAACTTTTGCAATCAACAAGCAAACATTTTGATGAACATGTTAATAACAAAATATGACATGTAAGAAGATGGACATAGATGACATATTTAAACAAAAAGATGATGTTTGGTAAGAAAAAGATGGCAAACATGCAAAGAAATGAGTTGAAACAATGCATGGACATATTAATTTCATAAATGACATTAAGAATCATGCTATAAAAAATGATATGAACAAGTTAGAAAAAACAAGTTAAATTTTCAAGATGACATTTTTGTTCCATGAAGCGTACCAAAATGCAAGAAAATACAAAAATATGCCCCAAACTTGTTAAGGAAAACATTCAAGTATGAGTTGAACATGTGGAGGTGGATGAAACATGATAATAAATGCAAGAACAGGGATTGTTCTGATGGTGAAAATAGAACATGGCATGTTTGATCATCCATGCAACATCAGGGCATCAAAAAGGTCACCAAAATCCAAAGACTACCATAACCAAGGCCATAATAATGCATAAGAATCTTAGAATGGCCATGGTAACAGAAAAAAAGGTCACTAGGATGATGCAATTTCTAAGAAGAAGAAATAAACTGAGTAAGGAGAAAAAATATACCAAAAGTTTTAAGCTTTAGCCTTTTTCTTTGAGCAGCAACTTTGGACTCACCTTCTTCCCTATTTTGTTGTTGATTAGTAAAAAAATAATGAAACAAAAGAGCTTTTCTAATTATGGCTTGATAAAGGGGATTTTTGAAAAGATAAGTGGAATGGAGAGTTGTGGAAGGGCTTTTGGTGGTGGTTTGAAAGAACTACAAGAAAAGAAAAAGGTTTTTAATTTTTTGGTGGCTGAGGAACATTGAGAGAATGTATGAAAATAAGTGTTTACTACTGGGAATGTGTCTATGTGTTTGTAAAAAATAGTTTATTATGTGTTAGATCCTTAACTAAGCCAAAGTTGGCGTATATAGCCATATGAGTATGAAGACAAAAAATGCAAAAAATAAGGGTATGATGGGGTTATGGTGCATGTACCTCACGCAAGGTACTATGCTTAGCTGCCATGCAAACTCGTTAGTTTGCTTAACAAAAATAGTGGATCAAGGCCACTTTATACAACTCAATATTGAGAAAAATCAGTCTTAGACTTTAATAAATTACATAATGTAATAAGATGTCCCTTGTCAGGGCTATTTGGGCCTAAAAAATTTGTTCAAATCCAATCAAAGTCTAAAGCTAAGGCCTAGTATGAATTTTAATGATTTTTGGTGCAAAAAACTTGTTTAAGTCAGATTTTTAGATCAATGATGCAAAGGCTAAAAAATGGTTCAAACTACATAGAAATGCCTTCGTGTATTGATACAAAGCATTTTGTATCGATAAACAAGGCAAATTTTGGCCACCATTATTGATCTAATGAAGTTTGCATTGATACCAAGAATAAAAAATATTCCTAATCTCGAGACTTGGGGACTGTATCGATGCCACAAAGGCCTATATTGATAATCTTCTTGTGCATCAATATATTTGACCAAAAATCACTATTTTAGCTACTACGAAGGCTTGTATTGATACAAACATGCTAAATATCGACACCGCACCTTAGCTATCGATAGTAAATCCTCTAATATTGATACTACTTGTGAAAATTTGAATTTTTAGTGATTTACAAGCTTGGTATCAAAACCTATCCACCAATTTGACTTTTGCATGCCTTAGACTCTTTAAATATTCATCTTAATCCGAAGTAATGGGAAACTGACTTGTGCTTACCCGAATGACTCCATCTGTGCCCAAAATAATGACCTATGATACCTTGGATAATGGCCTAAACAAAATAGGGTAATTATAGGGGCTAAACTCATGATCAAAGCTTAATATATTTAACAAATAATAATAATTTTTCTTTTAAAAACCAACAAAGGGGATTTCTGAGAAGATAAGTGCAATGAAAGGCTTTGGTGGTGGTTTAAAAGAACTATGAGAATAAAGAATGGTTTTTAGCTTTTTGGTGGCTGATGAACATTAAGAGAATGTATGAAAACGAGTGTTTTTTGCTGGGAATATGTCTATATGTTTGTAAAAAATAGTTTATTCTATGCTATATCATCAGCTGAGCCAAAGTTGGCATATATAGCCATGTGAATATGAAGATTTACGAAAAGCAAGGGTATTATAAGGTTATGGTGCATGTACCTCATGTAGGGACAAGGTACTATGCTTAGTTTCCATGCAAACTCGTTGGTTTGCTCAACAAAAATAGTTGACCAAAGCCACTTTATGTAGCTCAGCATTAAGAAAAATCAATCTTAGCCTTTAGTAAATTACATAATGCCATAGGATGTCCTTTGTCATGGCTATTTGGTCATCAAAAATTTGTTCAAATCCAGCCACAAGTCCCAAGCAAAAGCCTAGCATGAATTTTAATGATTTTTGGTACGAAAAACATGTTTAAGTTGGATTTTTGGATCAATAATGCAAAGGGTAAAAAATGGTTTAGACTAGGTAAAAATGCCTTGGTGTATCGATACACAGCATTTTATATTGATACACAAGGCAAATTTTGCCCACTAGTATTGATACAATGAAGTGTGTATTGATACCAAGAATGAAAAAAAGGTCTCAGTCTCAAGACTTAGGGATCTATATCGATACTATAAAGGTCTGTATTGATACTTTTGCTTTTATATTGATACCTTCGGCTAAAAATCACAATTTTAGCTACTGCTAAGGCCTATATGATAGAAACACGCTAAGTATCAATACCACATCTTAGGCATTGATACCAAGCCCTCTTTATCTATATTACATGCAAAATTTTGAATTTTTAGTGATGTGAAAGTTGCATATCAACGTTTATGCACTAATGTAACTTACACATACCTTAAGCTCTCTGAATACCTTACCTTAGGCAAAAGTAATGGGAAGATAACCCGTGCTTATTTGAATAACTCCAAGGATGCCTGGATAATGACCTATTATGCCTTGGATGAAAGCCTGGACAAAATGTGGTGTCTACACTTTCCATGTGAAAATGATTGTTCACCACATGTGAATAATTTATCATTTGACATACAAATGACTAAGCCCTCATCCATTTTTAGTATACCATATAAAGCCTTTTAAAAGGATAACCTTAACTCTTTATGAAGCTAGGATTCCATATCAATATGCAAAGCTATCATTGAGTACAAGTCATATGTCCAATCGAATTGGTCTAGTAGCTTACTGTTTAGCAACACTTTAACCTTTGCAATGTCAAAGCATATAAGTTATACATATTTAGTCAATTATTTACTCAGGATTAAGGTTACCGCCACATAACTCTTAATCTTCGAATGATCTGAAAAGGGCACGTATGACTTAAAAGATATATATGGTTAGTGGTTATGTTAGTTGAAGTTTTTGGGTTGTCCCTTGATCAAGATTTGAATTAGGCATAATATGAAAGGAAAAAAGATTGTCAGGTGAATTGCTCACCTCACTAGTCTCAAAAAGCTACTATAAGGTGGCTATAAATTTGGAATCTCCATCGATCATTTTGGGCTAGGCATGATCGAGTGTCTATTAAAAATAATGCTCTGAGTATGAAACTTGATACATTAATTTTGAGGTCTGCATAGTCTAAAAGTTCATCGGTTGGGTTTAGGAGTTTGTTACGCATTGGGAAGGATTAACACCTCTATAATGCCCAAAATCTGTACTAGCTAATATATATCGCTTTGGTTTTAGTTTAATCGGTTTCGTTTTATAATTATTTCAATATAATCCCCTTTAATGCATGATATTTTGTAGATTATAGATCCATGTTTTGAAGGAAAATTTATATCACCTATGTGCCCCAAACATATGGAGAACATAGGGATTTTAAATGAAATAATTTTCAAATTAAAATTTAAAAATTTGGATATTTTGTGTTAGGCACTAGAAAAATACTAACATAGAATATTGCCTTGTAATTTTTGAAAATAATTTTTAAAATATGATTCCATGATAATTACTATGAAAGAGAAACATGTTAGTAAGACAAAAAGAATATAATAATATCACATAAAAACAATCACGCACAAAAACATAAAAAAGGGAGGGACGATCAGAATGTCTTTGATTATTGAGGAATAACTGGAGTGACAACTTTGAGAGGCATTTAGATTCAGAATAGCTTAAGGGATAGCAAAAATAGGTTTTGATTAAAATGGTCTAAGATATCTAGTAAAGAGAAAATTTTTGGATTTTGATTTGAAAGCGAGGTTGGAGTATCCCCTGGAATATGAGGTTAGAGTATACCTAATGGTGATGACTTAGATGTATTCAAAAGAAAATTTTGATTGAAAGACCTCTTATGCAGTTTTAGGAGATAATTTAGATTTTAAATGAAAAATGGGGCTCGAGTATCCCCAAAGGTGAAATTTTATATATATTGTTAAGGAAACTTGATTAGGAATCTCAAAAAGATCCGAGGGAGAGAAAATTCAAGTTTTGAATGAAAAGTAAGGTTGGAGTATCCTCTTAAAGAAGTGGAATTGAACTATCCCTAAAAGTGAAAATTTTATGTTTTTTAAAAGAATATTATGGGTAAAAAGAAGTTATTTTAAAAATAGAAACTGAAAGTTTGAAATAACTTATTCTTTTTGTTTTAGCCTAGATCCGAGTCTAAAGGGCTTGCATTGTATTGTTTGACTCCAGGGAGAGTAAATCGAATACACTTTAAGATGCTTGAACATCTCAATAATGGTGGTTCTAGAAATCATGTTGATTTTTAATTCCCAAAAACAAGGGATAGAAACAAGCTGTCTCTCTTTCTTAAATTTATTTCGGGTAAATTTAGATGTCTTAGGAGCTAGTTGATGTGCCATTAGAAAGATGCTTCAATAAGATTTAATATAAAAATATTCTAAAAATCCTAGAAAATTGCTTTCTAGGCAAAATAATTTTTTTGAAATTAGGTTTGTCTTGACATTGGTAGCATATGTCGAGGTTCATCTCAGACTCATTTGGTATCGTTAAATCACAAATGATACCTTTTCAAAAAGGGAATTTCATAAAACATCTAAGATAAATATTCAAAAAATCCAAGAAATAATTTCGTGGGTAAAAATAGTCCAAACAGAATGCAGTTAATTAGTTCCAAAGGTTCTAGATAGCAAAGGTTTGAAAAATCATAGCTCCCTTATTTGGAATGGTTCGAGTGCAAACGAGGCATTACTAGACAGGTAATTCAATGTTCTTGCAAGAAAAAATGTAAAATAATTCTAGGAAAATGCATTTTTGACTCAAAAATTATTTTTTAGTGATAGGCACAATGTTGCTTAGGCAAAAACAAAGAAGTTTTTTTTGGTATTTTTGGGTTCCTAGAGATTATACTCGTGCCAAGGACATTTGAACATCCATGATAGAAAGAAATGGGTGACATGGGCATTGCAAGTTCATTTCACAATCCTAGAGTAGTTTGGAATGATGAAATAACCTGTTGACCATGCCAAAAAGGCTATTAAACTCAAGATTAAGGTTTAATATTCTTTTAATAAATAAGAGGGTCATTTTTCCCAAAACAAAACATTTTTGACTTATTCAACCATTAAATCAAACTTGGAAAGTTTGATTTCTCCCTAGAATTGGAGGACTAATTTAGTGAAAACATTAAATTTATGCTAGTCTCCATCTATTAGAGGTAACATAAACTTAACTTGGGGTTTTTTAAAAAAAATCTAGTTTTTGGCAATGAACAAGCATACATTTTGACAAAAATGTTATGAATGAAATGCAACATACATAATAGTAAACATGAAGAACATATTCAAACAGAACAAAAATGTAAAGTGATGGCAAATAGGATGTATGAGAATGTTAGCACAGATGATAGTATGAACATGTTTAAACTAAGAAAAAAAACAATGCTGAAATCTTCAAGAAGACATTTTAATTTCATGAAACCTACCAAGATGCAAGAAAATGCATGAATATGCTCAAAACATGTTAAAATAAACATTCAAGTATAGGTTAAACATGTGAAGGTAGATGAAATGTGATAAGAAATGCATGGATAAAGACTGTTGTGATGGTGAAAATAAAGAATGGCATGTTTATCCATCCAAGTAACATCAAGGCATCAAAAGAATCATAAAAATCCTAAGGCTACCACAACCAAAGCCACAATAATGCATGAAAATCTTAGAAGGGCCATGGTAACATAAGGAGGTTACTAGAATGATGCAAATACTAAAAAAATAAGAAAATACATAGAGCAAGGGGAGAAAATATACTAAAAGCTTCAAGCTTTAGATTTTTTCTTTTAAGTGACAACTTTAGACCTATATTCTTCCCTCGTTTGATGTTAAGTAAAAATAAAATGTTAAAATTTATAACCTTTTCAATTAGAGTGTGGATGGAGGAGTTTTAAAGAGAAAATATGAGTCAAATAGAGGGTTTTGGAAGGGTTTTTAGTGGTGGGTTTAAAGAGCTATGGGAATGGAAAGGGGTTTTGGGTTATGACAGCTGAGGAATATTAAGAGAATCAATGAAAGTGAGTGCCTTTTGCTAAGAATATGTGCATGTAGTAGGGTTTTCTGCTTTGGAGGTTTTTAAAGTCTGTGTATTTGTTGTTTGAGCTGGGACTAAAGTTGGCATATATAGCCATTTCAGTATTAAGATAAAAATGCAAAAAATAAAGGTATTATGGGGTTTTGATGCATGTATCTCATGTAGAGACAAGGTACTATGCTTGACTGCCATGAAAACTTATTGGCTTGCTTAGCAAAAATAGTGGATCAAGGTGGCTTTATGCAATTGAGCGTTGAGAAGAATCAGCCTTACCCTTTAATAACATGAATAATGTCATAAAATGTCCATTGTCATTGGCTATTTGGGCTTTTAAATTTTTTTAAATCCAATCGCAAGTCTGTAGCTAAGGCCTAGTATGAATTTTGTCGATTTTTGGTGCAAGAAACACGTTTAAGTTAGATTTTTATATGAATAGTGCAAAGGCTAAAAAATGAATAGAATTAAGCAAAAATTCCTTGGCGTAATGATATAATGCATTTTGTATCGATACATAAAGCAATTTTTACCCATAAGTATTGATACAATGAAGCATGTATCAATATCAAGGGTAGTAGATATAGTACATAGGCTTCTATCAATATTCTTGCTTGAGTATCAATACATTGGCCAAAAATCACAATTTTAGCTACTGCTAAGGCCTGTATTGGTACAAACATGCTAAGTATCGATACTACACCTTAGGCCTTGATTCCAAACCATATTGTATCGATACTATAATTGAAATTTTGAATTTTTAGTGGTGTAAAAGTTTGGTATTAATACCTATGCACCAATATGACTTGCATATACCTTTGGCTCTTTGAATTTCTCACTTTAGACAAAAAATAATAAGAAATTGGCTCATGCTCATTCATATAACTCCAAAGATCCTAAGATGATGACCTTTGATGCCTTAATGATGGCTTCTAATGCCTTAAATGATGGTTTAGACAAAATAAGGTGTATAAAATTGCGTCTCTTTGGCCATCACTAAGTATCAAGAACAGGGCAAAAACAAATAGACACCATTTTGTTCAAGGTAGGATGATGTTTCTTGAATGCCTACAAAAGTGAAGTTTAATTAATATTTTATCGTGACAATCATAATATATTGGTGACAATTTTGATGAAAGTTAAAACGATTTTATTATAAGGTTTAACCTTTAAGTAGGCTTTTTTATTCTTTTCTAAGGTTTGACCTCTTTAGATAGGCACCCGTTAATGTGGACTTAAACTCGATAAGTACCCAACTCTTTGTAAATAAATTGGATCAGCACCTAACTTTTTGTGGGTAAACTCAATTGGTGCTTGGCTCTTTGTGGACAGACTCGACTGGTGCCTGGCTCTTTGCAAATAGACTTGGTTGATTCCTGGCTCTTTGCAAATAGACTCAACTAACATCTAGCTCTTTGTGGCCAAACTTGACTGGTGCCTAACTCTTTGACAAATAGACTCGACTGGCATTTAGCTCTTTGTGGATAAACTTGACTAGCGCATGGCTCTTTACAAATAGACTCAACTGGATCTAGCTTTTTGTGGATAGATTCGATTGGTGTCTAACTCTTTATAGACAGACTTGACTGGTGCCCAGCTCTTTATGGACAAACTTGATTAGTGCTTGACTCTTTGCGAACAGATTCGATTGGTTCCCTACTCTTTGTAAATAGACTCAATGAGCATCCAACTCTTTGTGGAATGAAAGGAAAAAGACATCCAGCTCCTTATAGACTAAAAAAAAAGTGTCTAGCTCTTTGTGGACTAAAGAGAAAAAGGTGCTTAGCTCTTCGTGTATGAAAGGGAAAAGGCATCCAACTCTTTGTGGACTAAAAGAAAAAGACATCTAGCTCTTTGCAGATTAAATGAAAAAAGTATCCAGCTCTTAATGGGCTAAAAAGGAAAAGTCATCCAACTTTTGTGGACTAAAAAGAAAAGGCATCCGACTTTTTGTGGACTAAAAGGAAAAATGCTTTCAACTCTTTGTAGACCAAATGATATAAATTTAGGTATCTTTCCCATATGGCTTTTTGATTTGTAAGCTTATAAGGTTAGGGAATCTTACCTAAAACCTTTTGAGGCTTTTTAAAGACAAGAATTTGTACCTAAAGTTCTTTGCTAGTTTAATTTTTATAAGTAGGAGTTTGTACCTGAAGGATGTTAATTATCGTATGAAGACGCATGATGCATGCTTAAAGTGATGACTTTAAAAGCCTAGTCTAGCCATCGATTTTGGTCGTTCTAGTTATTTATTCTTCACCAAGTTTGATTGGGAGATCCAGCCACATGGGATGCAGGAGTTACAAAAGAACATTAAGAAAAATCAAGTGATTGTATTCAAAAGAAAGAGGGTAAAAGTTATGACAAATTCTAAGATAACAAAAGATTTTGAGTTACAAAAGAGTTAAAAGTTGTCTTTCTTGTTACTTGGCCCCTGATGTTAATGACATGAATCTTCCATTGAATGCTTTTCAAGACCTTTCCAAATGGTTAATCCTTTTGATGTTGACAAAGTCACAAGAATATTTTTTGAATTATCCCACAGTGGGATGGTTGCCCTGAGGTTAGGCAGACATCATTGTTCAGGCATGGATAAGAATAAGGTTTGGTAGAGTAGGTTAGCATAGAATCGATGGGTCAGGTTGTAATTTGGTGTTTTGGTCAGGGAAAGATGGTCTAGATTGGGTCAAATCTTAGAGAGAATTTGGTTGCTTACGTATATTTTTTTAAGTTTTTAGCTTAAGTGAGTTCACTTTTTTAGAAACTTTCTCTCTTTTTTGAAGAAGAAGAAAGATAAGATGCCCTTTTAAATCTTAACCCTAAAATCTTTTCAAGAGTAATAGTTCTTGACGAAATCAAAATTGAAAGATTGGGCAAATCACTACCGTCTATCTCAATTAAAATCAATCCTCTTCTAGAAAATACATGCTTAACCACATATGGCCCTTCCTAATTGGGAGTCCATTTTCCTTGAGCATCTTTATGAATCGAGGATTTATTTTGAGTACTAGGTCACTTTCTTGAAATTGAAAAGGATATACCATTTTGTTATGGGCTCTCATCATGTGTTTCTGATACATTTGCCTATGCTAGCTAGCTTTCATTATTTTCTCCTCAATGAGATTGAGCTGTTCATATCAATTCTTGACCTATTCGGTTTTTTCAAGCTGTGATTCCATTAAGACACTGAGCGAGGGGATTTCAACCTTAATAGGTAGAAAAATGTTTATGCCATAAACCAGGGAAAATGAAATGGCACTTATAGACATTTAAACTACTGTGCGATGAGCGTGTAGTGCAAAAGGAAACTTTTCATGCCAATTTTTGTACATTTTAGCCATCTTTTCAACTATTTTTTAATATTCTTGTTGGCTACTTTAATTGCCTAATTCATTTTCAGATGATATGGAATCGAGTTATGATGCTGAATTTTAAATTAGGAATAGACTGCTTGCATCATCTTATTTTTCAAGCTGCATACATTATCTGTGATGATTTAATTGGAAAACCTTTATCTGCAAATAAATTTGCACATGATGAACTTGGTGACGTTGGCATAAGAATCTTCTTTCAACCATTTGGTGAAATAATCAATAACAACTAAAATAAAGCAATGTCCATTAGGAGCCTTAAGGGTGATCGATTTGATTATATCCATGCCTCACATAGAAAAAGGCCATGAAGCTATCATAACATGCATAAATGATGGCAAGACATGGATTTTGTCTGTGTAGATTTGGCATTTGTGGCACTTTCGAGCATGGCCAATGCAATCTTTTTCAAGAGTCAACCAATAATAGCCCAATCGCATGGCCTATTTCATTAGTCGATGTCTATTGGCATATGCACCACAGATTCATTCGTAGACTTTTCAAGAATTCTTTTGGCTTTGGAGGCATCCACTCTCTGAATTAAAACCTGATCCCAACCTTTGTTGTGCAAAATTCCATCATCTAAAATAAAGCTTGCAGCCATTTTTCAAAGGTTTTCTTGTCAGTTTTAGTGGCACAATTAGGGTATTATTGATCTCTGATGTACTGAAAGATGTTATGATACCATGGCAGGCCATTCTTCTTTTCTTCGACATTCTTACAATGTGAAAAAGTTGTACAAATGCTCATCTAAATGGAAGCAACATCTGATTTTCGATCACTTTGAACTAGAGAAAAAAAGTGGCCAAGGCATCAACTATTTGGTTCTCGTCATGAGGTATGTGCTAAAAATTAATATCATCAAATTCCTTTTTGAGTTCTAAGATTGGTTTCCCTTAATAAATTAGTTTATCATCATGTGTTTTTCATTCTCCTTTTAGTTGGTAGATGACCAAGGTTGAGTGTCCAAATACTCGTAAAGTCTTGATACCTCTTTTAGTGGCAGCTTAAAGTTCCATGACATAGGCTTTGTATTTAGCTATATTGTTGGTACAATCGAAGTTCAATCTTACGGTAAAGGGGTAATAGTTTCCATTAAATGAGATAAAAATTGCCTTAATTCCATGCCCTAATACATTTAAACCTTTGTCAAAGTACATTTTCTAAGATTAACTGCAGACGATAACATCTTTTACCTAGAATATGCACATCAGATCTTCATCAAAAATTTCAAAGTCCAAAGATTCATAGTCATCCATTGCTCGACTTGCTAAGAAGTCTGCTATTATGCTACCTTTGATGGCTTTCTAGTTCATATATATATGTCGTATTTGGAGAGCAAGACTTGCCACCTAGCTAACCTCTTTGATAAGGCAAGGACCTTGCATAAATACTTGATGCGTTTGGTGATTAGCCATGTGGTATGGTATAATATGCATTGCCTTAACCTTCAAATGGCCTAGCCAAAGCACAACATAACTTCTATAATTATGAATAGTTATTTTCACACTCTATGAACTTGTTGCTCAAGTAGTAAATAGTATATTCCTTCTTACTTAACTTGTCATGTTGACCTAATGCACAGTCTATTGACCGATCAAAAACTGATAGATACAAGGTTAAAAGCCAATCAGGCACTAATGGCAGAAGTTTTGACTAGTTTGAAAGATAATATTTGGCTTTATCAAAGTCTTCCTAGCATTCTTCATTCCATTCTCTAAGATTTTGTTTTTGAAGTAGCTAAAAGAATGGATTGTATTTGCTTAACCTTTTGAAAAACTTTTCACTTTTTTTTTTAGAGTTTGAGGCAGTGGTAGGTTTTGAATGGCTTGACTTTGTCAAGATTGACTTTTAGTCTCTTTCACTCATAATGAAGCTCAATAGTTTATCGGCTATGACACTAAATGTGCATTTATCGGGATTTAGCCTGAGCTAGTACTTGCGAAGCCAATCAAAAGTTACTGCAAGTTGGGAATGTGTTCACTCTTCTTTGGCAATTTGATGATTATATGATCCACATAGATTTCTATTTCTTTGTGCATGAGATCATGGAACAATGTTTCCATTGACTTTTGATAAGTTGCCTCGATGTTTTTGAGCTCACATGGTCACAAAAATGGTTTTCTCCATGTCCTTAGCTACCATTTTAATCTGGTTGTAACCTAAAAATCTATCAATGATTGGAAAATAGTGCATTTTTGGTGGTGTCGTCTACTAAGGTGTCAATATGAGGTAAAGGGAAATTACTTTTTTGGCTAGCTCGATTCTGGTCCCTATAGTCTACACAGATCTACACCTTGCCATCTTTTTAAGGGACCGAGACTATATTGGCCACGCATTTAGGATATTTAGCTATTTCAAGAAATCCTACCTCAAATTGCTTTTTTTACTTCCTCATTAATCTTTAGAAGCATCTCTGGTTTTATCTTTCTAAGCTTTGTTGTATGGGCTTGCACTCAGGTCTGAAGGGAAGTTTATGGACCACTATATTGGTGTCTAACCTAGGCATGTCCTGGTAGGACCAGACAATCACTTCCTGATATTCTTGGAGGGAATTGATCAGTTCAGTTCACATTGATAGGTGTATAGAGGTTCTAATTTTGACCTCTTTTTTTTCTTCTTCCATTCCTAGGTTTATGGTTTCAGTGGGTTCTTTGTAAGGTAATATCTATTTTTCTTCTTATTCAATTAATCTCAATAGGTCTGGGGGTATAGGACTCTCTTCCAAATCTCTTTCAAACTTGACTTCACTAATGTAGATTGGTTGCTCAAAATTGATACTCGAAATCTTAATATGAATAATCATGTCACTTTCATCTAGCACTTAAAAATATGGGAAAAGAATAATATAGCTAGAAAAATATGTAGAAAAAAGTACTTGGCAAGAATTATGAAAATGGACACAAAAGCTGAAGTGCATAATGCTTAGTCATTTTCATTGATAATACTTAATAAAAAGGTGCCCATACAAAGGATCGTCCAATGCTCTTGGACAAAAGCATGTAGGTTTATTTCATAATATTACTTTGAAACAAACTTGAATAGTACAAGGATCTAAGTTTCAGCCCAAATATTTGCAACAAACCCTAAAAAACATAAACTTGTCTCCTAAATGGCTGTTAGCATATTTAGCTCATCAATCGCATTAATGAAGAGATCCCACCATGCAATATTCAGTACAACTGCAACATTGTTAGAGTCAACATTCACACATCATCTCGAACAGAAATGTTCTCAAAACAATGGAAATATCATTGATTTTACCCTAAGCTTTATTCGAACAAATGGGCTATCCTCTTTTCATGATTCTTATAAGCTTGTTTTCCCTTTTGTTATGCATTGGGCTTGAACGCAAACCCTTTTTTTCATGATCTTGTTAACAACATTTAAGGCTCTAGCAATTCCCTAAAGATGTTTACTGAGTTTTTTTTGTCTCGAGCGCCTTCATTAATGGTTAACTTTAGACCCATATAAGTATTCTTTAATAAATGAAACTCAACCATTGGCAACCCTTTCTTTATGTGAGTGGCATTAACAAACTCAAAAGACTGAAACAAGGATTTTGAAACATCCTTATCGGGCTTACTATTAGGGCATTGGTTGATAGCAAGAAAATATCTTTCTCTCCTCTGATGCAACCTTGTTTTCAATGATGAATTTTAACTTTTAATGTAGTGATGATGGTACTGTGCCCGTAGAGTGAATCAAGGGCTTTTCCAATAAGTAGTTATATCATAAAGCGGTGTCCATCATATGGAAGTCAACTTAATAAGTGTATGGTCTGATTTAGAGCAAAACGGTGAAGTTTCCCATGGCATTTCTACAAGTTCCATCAAACACTCGCACAAATGTACGACTATTCTAGATATGAGATATATCAATAAAGAGCTTGTTCAAGCATGATATAGGCATTACCTTCAGAGTTGACCCATTATCAATGAGCATCTTAGGTAACGTTCTATCTTTGCAACATGTGGTGATGTGAAGGGCTTTATAGTTTCCTCTTCATCCATGAAAGATTTCATCATCGCTAAAAGATATACAATTGTTGGTAGTGATGTTGCTTACTAGACAATCCAATTGACCTATAAAGATGTTGGGAGGGACATATTCCTTAATCAAGACCTTGAGGAGAACACTCCTATGAGCTTTAGAGTTTAATACCAGTGACAACACAAACATCTTAGCACCTTGTTTGTTCAATTAAGCAACAATGCTGTATTCACTATGCTTGCTAAACTTAAGGAATTGTGTAGCTTTTTTCTTGCTTATTGGCTTTTTAACAATAATCAGATCTAATTCCTAGGTTTTAGACTTTAGTGCCTGAGGAATAAAAATATTGTTCTTTTACTGGACTTCATTTCTTGATGCAACTGGGGCATAACGTTTGCCATTCTGAGTTAGATGGCTTACCCTTGAGAGGTCAACATTTGCTGCTTATTGACTAGATTCTCTGATGGTTAAAGTTTTGCTTTCGTATTTCCAAGAAACTGCCTTGTTATCCTTGTAAGAGAAAGAGGATGAAAGTTGAATGATCATCTTCAGCATGGATTAAATAAGGGCAGCTTTAACAGTTGGTCAGTTGTCAATAACCAATGGCCTTCCAACCTCATAAGGATCATTGCTCATGTCCCTATCCATGGCATTGATAAATGGTATTGCTTTTGCTGACTTGGTATATGAGGCTCACTTTTTATTGTAGAATTCAATACTACCCTTGTTCATCATTCTTTGAACCATAGAAAGAACTTTTTGCTTATTTGAAGAGTGTGGCCATAGATGGTATCAAATTGCAAAAGTTATTGGTTCCTTCTTCTATCTTTTTGACCCTATTAACCAAATTGGCTTGCACCAAGATTTACCAAACCAAATTCATTGGCATCTTAACATCTCTTTACGATCTTACAGTCCTCTTTAATAGCCATTTTCTTTACATTGGATTCAACATGGGCATGGGATGAACTGGTTCCAACACTGGATTTTGGCCCTTGTTCAGCCTCAACTTTTTTTTCCTTTACCTTTGAGGGTATCTCTTTTTTCTGAGTTACTTTTCATGGCCTTATCGATCATTCCACATAATACAGCTACGTCTATAAAGTTCTTTGGAAGGCTCTTTGCTATCTTCTCATAATAAAGGGCTTTTAATGCACTGACAAACCTAATAATCATCTATTTCTTTGTCAACAGAAGGTGCATCTGGGTGGCTTCTTCCATCCACCTCAGAGCTTATTACTTGAAGCTTTCATTAGCTCTCTTTTCCATGTTGATGAGAGAGAAACAACTTGAAAACCAATCAATAATATGTTTCTTCTCATCTATGGCATTAATAAATGGATTGATGTATCCATCTTCCTCCTCATAGAACTCAATTTCAAACTAGTCCATCATCCCTTGGACCATTTCTAGGAAAAGTGGACAGTGTTATAGAATGTGCCCTCAATCATAGTGGTAGCAAAATAGTTCAATGGTTTATTTGCTCCAGTTTTAACACCCGATATCATTTCAACCTTCACAAAAGCTTGCCATACCTTGGTCATTGAGGTCTTCACTTCTCTAATGTTTCATTTAATCCAACAACTTTTCTCATTGATCATCATATTTACTCTTGGCTCTGTATGGTTAGGAAGTGGATTGGCTCCAACACTTGGTCTAGGCCCTTGTTCGACCTTGATCATATCCTTTTCTAACAAGTTCTATACCTTTCTCTTGAATGAGGTGCAATTCTTAATAAAGTGACCTTGTGCTCTGGCATAGTACTCACAATGGGCATTCTCATTGTACCATTTGGGATTTGACGATGATCTAGGGCTTATGAATACTGGGGCCACCAGTCGACCTGCTAATAGACAAAAGTAAATCTCTTTGTAGAAGTAAGAAAATGGCTCAAAGTGCTTCCTTTCATGAGGTGCCTATTGATTATTTGGAGCTCTTACTTTGTTGGTAATGCAAGGTTATGCACCCTGAGTAGTGTTTTGGACAAGATTTAATGTGAAATTCATTGTTAGAGTGAGCCTGGCAAAAAGAACTATTATGATACTGGTGACTAGAGGTTAAAGCCCAAATAAATCATGTTCAAGAAGTACATAATCTATGCCAAGTATAGATTCTGAGAGAACTTAGCAGGGCTTTTGCTCATAGCATTCACCTTTTTTGCCTTACACTTGGTCGTTGACTTTTTACTTAATCTAGGTTATTCTTTAGTGGATATCTTACCACTTTTGATAGCATTATCAATTATTTCACCTGATATAACTATATTGGCAAAATCTTTCTCGGCGTTTCCTACCAACCATTCATTATAGAGGGCTTGCAAAGTGCTGATAAACATGATTATAATCTCTTTCTCAATCAAGGAAGGGTGAACATGAGCTGCTTCTTCTCTCTACCTCTGATTAAATTATCTAAAGTTCTCGGATGCTTTCTTTTTCATGTTCATAAGGGAAAAACAATCCTAGGCCCAATTGGATACTTGCTTATATTAATTAGAGAAAGCACAAGCCAAATCTACCCATGTTTAAATTCTTACTATCGCAACGTGGCCCAATTACAAATCCTGACCAAGCTTAACTCAAATGGCTTTTGCTTCTATATTTGTTGATATATCATTTTTTTGTGTTCTCTTGTTTCTATAGGCCATATTATTATCAACATTTTTCTTATTTTTGGGGATTGGGTGGTCAAGATGAATCGCTCACTCGACTTAACCCTAAATAGTCATTACGAAATGACTATTTATTTGGAGTCGCCACCAATCTATTTGGGCTAGCTGAGATTCACCTATCAAAGTTTGTATTTTTAGGGCTATGAAACCCTAAAATACTAATTCCAAGGTCCGCAATCATACCAGAGATCATATAAAAGGGTTCAGAAGTCGGTTACAATCACAAGCAAGGATCAACCCTCTCGTGATGCGCAAAAATTGATACCTTATTAACAACGTGTCAACTTGAATTTTAATTTTTATTTGGTTTCAACATATGGCATTTAATTATAAATTCCCAAACAATAATTTATAATGCAAAATTATTATTCGTGTTAGGAAAATTAGGTTTTTAAAATTTTGAAAAATCAAAATTTTTTACGCATTCGATCGAAGAACCAATGAACAAGAAAGCTTTTTATCATTCTCTTTTGTATCCCAACGAAAAACCAGAGGAACACAAAAGGTTTTAAAATTAAAAATATTTTTTGCACCCCAATAAGGGCCAAAGGAATGCGAAAGGTTCTATTGTTATTTTTTTCAAAATTTATAAAATCTCAATTTTATTTTGAAAAGGATATCTCGATATTAAACTAATTTATACAACCACTCTCATATTTTAGAAGAAGTTTTACGTATTATTCTAACTTGGAGACACTGCCTTAATTTTTCAAATAGAAAATTTTATATTTTACTAAAAATATTTACAAAACTTTCTAAAATTTGATAACATTCTAAAATGATGAACTTATTCATAATATGTACCTTTGACATTAAAATATACTAGTAATCACAAAGAACTTGGTTCCAATGCAAAATTACTAAAGTGCCATTGGGCTATACCTTTGACATGAAAGTATCTCGACAACCTTAAAAGATATAAAAATGATTATAAAAAAGCGAACCTATCCTAAATGTACATCTTTGGCATAAAAGCATCCCTATGACTACCTAGGACTTGACTCGAGAGAAATTACCAAAATGCTCTTAAGGTGTATCTTTGATGTGAAAGTATCCCGATAACCCTAAAGACTCAAAAACGATCATAAAAAGATGAACCTATCCTAAATGTACATCTTTGGTATAAAAAGCATACCAATGACTACCTAGGACTCAGCTCAAATGAAATTACCAAAATGTCGCTATGGTTTATCTTTGATGTAAAAGTACCTGGCAACCCTAAAGGACTCAAAAATGATTATAAAAATGGTGAACCTATTCTAAACATTCACCTTTGGCATAAAAGCATCCTGATAAAGAAAATTATAAAAATGCCCTTAGGGTATACCTTTGGCATGAAAGTATCTCGGTACCCCTAATGGACACTAAAATAATGAAAAGTAGATGAATTTACTCTAAATGGAAGAGCTAAAATTTTAATTTTGACTTAAAATGCAAAATTTGAAGTCAAACCCCTAAATTTTTAAAAATTATCCTTTAAAAGACTGAATAAATACGAAAAGTTTTAAAATATCTATATTCCTACGAAAGGCCATAGAGATAATAGAAATCTTTAAAACTGGTAAAATGTCTGATTTGCCCCTTAAATACTAAAATTTACTATAGTCCCTAAACTTTTATAAATTTTCATTTACTCCTTATGTGATGAAATAACCTAAAAATCATAAAATCACATGAAAATATACATGGAAAATAGAGCAAATATGTCAGCAAGAATTGGCCAAACATCTTGGCCTTAAAACAATTTTTTTTACATTTTTTAATATAGCCCCTAAATTTCTTAAATTTTCATTTTGACCACTACATGAAAAAAGTCGCAAAACATCACAAAAAATCATCAAATCAGCGAAGAATTAACCCAAAAATCATGGAAAATATACATGAAGGTTTAGCCAAGCACTTTTGGCCATAAAACACGATTTTTGCATATTTTGCAATTTAGCCTTCAAATTTTCTATAATTACAAAATGACCCCTAAAATGTTAAAATCACCTAAAACATGTTCCAACACACACAAAATCTATTTTCTAACAGCCAATGAAGCTTTGACCAAACCAAAAATGGCATAATAAATTTACATATTTTATGATTTAACCCTAAAATTTCTAACATATGCATCAATTTTTTGTAATACTAAATCATGAAAATAAACATGAATAAGTATCATCAAGTTTAAAAATAAAATGACAAAAAATGAATATGTAAATATGTAGATCAACATATTAACATAAAATGTTAAGGATCACAATATAACCATAAATATATACATTCAACAAAAAATAATATATCATAAAAAAAAACAATATTTCAAAAAAAGTCAAACTTTTAAAAAAATTAAATATATTAACAAATATATGGGAAATTGATCATTGTCAACATGTTAGCCTTTCAACATGGATAAAATCCATGACCGTAACATGATTTTGACTCATATTAAAGAAGAAAAATGATGGATATAAGCAAAAATTGCAAAATTTCTGGATGAAATTGACTTGAAAAGCTTTTAAACTTAAAATTTCTTGAAAATTTCTATGAAAAATGGTCGAATTTGAATATGGCAAGCTTTTTTTTTCTAAGAGAATTTTGTGTAGGTTTTTTCTAAAGGGGGACGGCAAGAATGGTCTTTTTGAATCCATTTTGTCATGAGGTTCCATCCAAAATCCATAAGAATTTTCTTTCATTTATTACATATCATAATTTTTTGATTTTTTTTTGAATTTTTAATTTGATTTGTTTGAGATATGATTTAATTTTTGACAAATTGATTGGATTTAAATTTATAACTGTTGTCTCCTTGTGATGTCATGCATGATATCATTGATTTCTATAGACATTTTGAGTGATATTTGTATATAATATGTAAAATTATATTGTAAAAATTAACTATAAGAACTAAATTATAAAAATTAAAAACTATTTTTTTGAAATAAAATTTCATATAATGAAATTTAATAATGAAAACAATTTTTTTATGTAAGAGGAAAAAAATAAAATAGCAAATTTGCAAAATTTTAAAAACATTTACTAGTAAAAATTATTACATGTAAAAAATACAAAATAAATTAAATTTTGAAAAACTAATTTAATGTGAATTGAATAGCAATATTTGCAGAATTTAAAAAAAATTTATAAACTCAAAAAAATCCTTCCGAGAAAATTTACGAAGTAAAAAAATACGTATCTTAGTAAAAGGAACAATTCTAAAACTCATTAAATAAATGGAATTTTCAAAACCGATTTAATATGAATTAAATAATAATATTTAGAGAATTTTAAAAATTATAAACTCAAAAAAATCTCACTGAAAAAATTTATAGAGTGTAAAACCCGTATCTTAGTAACAAGAAAAAAATTCTAAAACTCATAAAATAAATCAAATTTTTCAAAACTGATTTAATATCGATTAAGTAATAATATTTAAATGATTTTAAAAAATTATGAAATAACAAAAATCTTCTCAAAAAATTACTGAGTATAAAACGTGGTATTTCAAAAACAAGAGAATTTTTTAAAAAATGCAAAACTAATAAAATAAAAGTAATTTTCCTAAACTGATTTAATATGACTTAAATAATAATATTTGAAGAATTTTAAAAATTATAAACTAAGAAAAATCTTCTCGAAAAAAATTTACGGAGTAGAAAACTTTATACTTTAAAAATGAAAAGAAAATGTAAAACTTATAAAATGAAATGAATTTTGAAAAAACTGATTGAATAGTAATTAAATACATATTTTTAAATAATTTTGAAGTTGAATCGAGAAAGTTTTACAGATAAAGGAGAGCTCGTATTTTTGAATCGAGAAAATCTCAAAGAATACATTTAAACTTATCTAAAATGAATTAAATAAGATATATCATCACAGATAAAAATTTACAAAATAGCAAAGATGAAAATTCAAAATTTGAAATAATTTTACCAGAAAAATTTTATGAGTATAAAACTCTCAATACTATGAAAAATTCAAAACTAGCCACAAGAAAAGACAACCTGAATCCCTATAGTAAAAAATGCCAATATGAATTTTTTCTTGAATATTTCTATTTTTTCAAAGTAAATATCGATGTAAATATCATACAGGTGTTGATACAATTATACGACGGTCGACTTCCTAAGTTTAATGAAAAATTCTCTAAAAAATTCTAAAAATGAAAATTTTGATCGTGATGTCATCCACAGAAACAAATTTTTAAAATTTTAACAGGAAGACATAAAAACTGATTTTTCTCTTAAATATTCGTCTTATATATCCGAAATTAGATATCAAAGTGTGATCTTTTTTTTTTTTATCATGTGAACTTGTGGCCATTTAATTATGAATAAAAAGGTTTTGAAAATGTCCAATTCATCTGAAAAAGATCATTTCCAATGAGGGTTACTGTTAAATTCTTAATCTCATATATTCAAGATTATTAAAACAAAAGGACCGGACAAAATTAGGAGTCTACAACTGCTCTTTTTTCTAAAAATCAGGTACATGGCAAAGACCAAATAGATATGATTTCATTTAGGTCATTAAGATGTTAAAACGATGACTAGGGTAAAAGTTAAAAGGGGTTGATTGAGATAAAACTGAAAGTCAACAAAGATAAAAGGTTGACCTAGACAAAAAAACAAGTCAATAGGAATAA
>JBBYHK010044097.1:0-18299 GCA_038382065.1 Adansonia grandidieri | reverse complement strand
GGGTTGATTGAGATAAAACTGAAAGTCAACAAAGATAAAAGGTTGACCTAGACAAAAAAACAAGTCAATAGGAATAAAAAGGTTGACTTGGACAAAGTCAATAAGTCAATAGGGATAAAGGTTGATCGGGATGAAACCAACAAGTCAACAGGGATAAATAGGGTTAACTAAGGTAAAGCTAATAAGTCAATAGGGATAAAAGGGTTGACTAGGACAAAGCTGACAATTTAACATAGGTAAAAGGTTGACCAGGATGAAATCGATAAGTCAAGAGGGATAAATAAGGTTAACTAGATAAAGCTGACAAGTCAACAAGGATAAAAGGGTTGATTAGGACAAAGCCAACAAGTTGAAATAGGTAAGAGGTTAACCAAGATGAAACTGACTAGTCAACAGGGATAAATGAGGTTGATTAGGAGAAAGCCAACAAGTCAACAAGGATAATGGGATAAAGTCGACAAGCCAATAGGGAAAAAAGTTTGATCGGGACAAAGTCGACAAGTCAACAAGGATAAACGGGGTTGATTGGGATAAATCTGACAAGTCAACGAGATAAAAGGGTTGATTGAGACCAAACCAACAAGATGACATAGGTAAAAGGTTAACAAGGACAAAACTAACAAGTCAACAGGGATAAACAAGGTTGACTGGGACAAAGCCGACAAGTCAATAGGGATAAAATGGTTAATTAGGATAAAGCCGACAAGTCGACATAGGTAAAAGGTTGACCAAGACAAAATTGATAAGTCAACAGGAATAAACGAGGTTGACTGGGATAAAGATGACAAGTCAACAGGGATAAAAGGATTAAATGAGATAAAGTTAACAAATCAACAGGGAAAAAAGGTTGACAAGGACAAAACTGATAAGTCAACTAGGATAAACGAGGTTGACTAAGACCCGACAAGTTAATAAGGATAGAAAGAAGATTGGGACAAAGCCGATAAATCAATAAGGAGACAAGGTTGATTGAGACAAAGATGATAAGTCAACAGGGATAAAAGGGTTGATTGGGACAAAGCTGACAAGTCAATAGGGAGAAAAGGTTGACCAGGACAAAGCTGACAAGTCAACTAGGATAAACGAGGTTGACTAAGATAAAGCCAACAAGTCAGCAGGGATAAAAGGGTGATTGGGACAAAGCTGACAAATTAACAAAGAGAAAAAGTTGACTGGGACAAAGCTGATAAGTTAATAGGGAAAAACGGGGTTAATTGGGACAAATTGAACAAGTCAACAGAGATAAAAAGGTTGACTAAGACAAAGCCAACAAGTCAATCGGGAGAAAAGGTTGACTGAGATAAAGTCGACAAGTCAACAGGGATAAAAAGTTAACCAGGATAAAGCTGACAAGTTAAGAAGGATAAACGGGGTTGATTAAGACAAATCTAACAAGTCAACAAAAATAAAAGGGTTGACTGGGACAAAATCGGTAAGTCAACAGGGAAAAAAAGTTGACTGAGATAAAGTTGACAACTCAACAGGGATAAAAGGTTGATTGAGACAAAGTCGACAAGTCAACAAGGATAAAGAGTTGATTAGGACAAAGTTGACAAGTCAATAGGGATAAAAGGATTGGTGACATTTGATGCTTGGTCTATTTAACAGGATAAAAGACTTACGTTTTGACTTTAAGGGCATAAGCATGATTGTTGCTCTCCTTCCATGCCACAATTAACCTTTCATGCACATTAATGAATGCAAGTGCATGCATAGTGTAAATAATGAGTTCTCATGATTTCTCTATGCAACTTATGAATTTTATAATTATCCACCATCTCTAATCCAGTCTATTTTGGCATTTGAAGACATGTTTTCCTTTTGGTTAAGAAAATCAGTGCTCAAGCCTTGACTCAAAAGTATCCTCAAGAAATGAACCTGCTTCGCTATTTAAAGTCGAAGGCATTTTCAGAAAATGTTGTGTAAAAAATTATCTTTCTATGGTGAAGGAAAAAGGATCAATGTTGCTTGGGTCTAGAGCTTTTTCTAATTGAATAAACTAAATAGGATTGATAATGTTTGCATTTGAAAATTTTTGTCAAGAATTTATTTCCTTTTACCAAAAATGTACTTGAATTAGGCCTGCCCAAATTCCTTTCCTTTGATGATATCAATTGATTTCTTACCCTTCCTAAATAGTGACTTAAGTCCCTATAATGTTACTCTTTAATCCAAAGTAATGCAAAAAGTTTTTTTTATATTATTTATTTGTAAGATGTCAATCATCATTTACCAGAAACTTATGCAACTAAAAAAAAAAGGTATGACGAAGCTAGAAATGATAAAGGTACCAATGAAGGTAACAAAGGTTTGAATAAAAAAGTGAAAAGGATATGAATAAAGAAGTGTAGGTACATTCCAATAAAGGAAAGGAAATACAATATTAGTTTTTTTTAATAAAAGTATATACAAAGTATAGGACAAAAATGGGTGCTAGCCAGATGGTTGGAATCTCTCATTTAAATTTTCAAAAGCCTTTCTTGATCAAAACACTGCTCTTTCATGGATCAGTCTCTTGGAAAATGTCTTTGATTGCATGATGCCTTCCTTTTCGATCTTGAGTTTTCAGCGAATTTCACTTCACAATCATTATTCTGCCTGAGTTGCCCCTTTTGGGTTTTCAACTTAAGGCCTCTAATTTTAACTTCTTTTATTTTTCCTGTTTTTGTTTTGTTTTTTGTTTTTTGTTTTTTTCTTTTCTTTGTTTTTTTTCTTTGTTTTTAAACATAGTACTTCTTTACATTATCAGCATTGATAGGATTGGGTAAAGTGTGCCCATCCATTTCTGTCAGAATTAATGCCCTACCAGAAAATGCTTTTTGAGCCAAATAGGGTCCTTCCCAATTCGAAGCCCATTTACCATGTGGATCTCTTTAGCCAGGAAAAATTTTCTTTAATACTAATTCCCCTTCATGAAAATGCCTTGGATAGAGCTTCTTATCACTAGCTTTCATCATTCTTTTCTGATACATTCCCCCATGCTAAATTGCTCGTAATTTTTTCTCTTCGATAAATTTTAAATGTTCATATCAATCTCAAACCCATTCAGCTTCTTCCAATTTCGTCTCCATCAAAACCCGGAGGGAGGGAATTTTGACCTTAATTAGTAAAATAGCTTTTGTTCCATATACCAATGAATAAAGGGTTGCCCCAGTAGAGGTCTGCACTAAAGTTCTATGTGCTAAAAGTGCAAAAGGGAGCTTTTCATGCCAATCCTTATAGGTCTCAACCATCTTAGCCATAATCTTCTTAATATTTTTATTTGCTACTTCCACTGCTCCATTCATCATCGGACGGTATGTTATTCAATTATGATGAAAAATCTTGAGTTGGGTACATACCTTCTTCATCAATTTATTATTCAAGTTGGAGGCATTATCAATTATGATCCTCTCGGGTATTCCAAAACAGTAAATGATATTAGTCTTTAGGAATTTAATCACCGACGACTTTGTCACATTTGCATAAGAAGCTACTGTAACCCATTTAGTGAAATAGTCTATAGCCACCAAAATAAAACGATGATGATTTGAAGCTATAGTGGTAATTAGCCCAATAACATCCATGCCTCACATAGAAAAAGGCCACGGAGCATTTATGACATGTAATGGTGAAAGTGGGACATGAATCTTACCTACATAAATTTGACATTTATGACATTTTTGAGCATACTTAATACAATCTCCCTCCATAGTCATCCAAAAGTAACCCAACCACATAATTTATCTTGCCATTTTATGCCCATTGGCGTGAATCCTACAAACTCCTTCATGTACTTCTTTTGAAATTCTTTGTGCTTCAATAGTATCTACGCATCTTAATAATGTCTAATCATGGTGTTCTTATAACGAATTTCACCATATAAAACAAAGCTCATTGCTAACCTTCTCAAGGTTTTCTTATCATTTTTAGAGGCATTTTTTAGATATTCTCGATTCTTAAGGTACCTTCTAATATCATAATACCACGGATGGCCATTCGGTTTAACTTCAACATTGTAACAATATGAAGGAGACTTATGTAAACTCATCTAAATTGAGATTATTTTTTCATTCTCATTCACCTTAAACATCAAGGTAAGAGTGGCAAGAGCATCTACCATTTGATTCTTATCTCGAGGCAAGTGAATAAAATTCACCTTCTTAAACTCTTGTAACAATTCAAAAATCAACTTTTTATATTAGGCCATCCTCGAATCTCGAGTTTCCATTTCCCTCATAACTAATAAATCACCAGGGCTGAATCCCCATGGACTTTCAATATCAGCACATTTCTCTTAATTGCTGTGCAAAGTCCCATAACATATGCGTTATACTCTGCCATATTATTTGTGCAATCAAAATCCAATTTAGCGACAAAAGGATAATAATCTTCTTGAGAAGATATGAGAATTGCTCCAATTCCATGACCCAAAGCATTTGAGACCCCATCGAAATATAATTTCCATTCTACTTTCTCTACCTGGTCACATTTTTCTTCAATAGAAACATTCATCAAATATTCATCAAGAAAATCAAAATCTAGTGCCTGATAATCATTAAAAGCCTGGTTTGCCAAGAATTCGGCAATGGCACTTCCTTTGATAGCTTTTTGGCTTACATAAACTATATCATATTCTGATAACAACCCTTTCCATCTCGCTATTCTTCTAGATAATGCTTGACCTTCAAAAAGATACTTGATTGGATCTATTTGGTGATCAACCAACTAGTATGATATAGCATATATTGCCTGAGCCTTTTTATGGTCTAAACTAGGGCACTACATATTTTCTCGATTTGGGAATAATTTATCTCATATTCCAGAAACTTCTTGCTAAGGTAATAAATTGCCCATTCTTTCTTACCAATCTTATCATGTTGCCCCAGCACACATCCTATCGACCACTCTAACACTAAAAGGTATAATATGAAGGAATGCCCTAGAATTAGGCGTATGAGAACTAAAGGATTTGCTACTATTTGACAACCTTCATCCCACTCTCCTAGGTTATGTTTTCGAAGAAGTTGAAAGATTAGATCACACTTGTTCGTGAGTTCAGAAATAAAATAGGCAATGTAATTCAACTTCCCAAAAGAGCTTCTTACTTTCTTTTGTGTGCATGGATGTGGCAGCTCCTGAATAGCTCTGATTTTATTAGGATCAACCTCAATCCATTTTTTGCTTACAATGAAGCCTAATAGCTTCCCTGATCTTGCACCAAAAGTACACTTTGCTGGATTCAACTTTAACTTATATTTTCTCAACTTTCCAAACAATTTTTGCAAATCCGCAACATGCCTTTCTTCCTAAGGAGACTTGGCAATCATGTCATCAACATACACCTCAATTTCTTTACGCATCATGTCATGAAATAAAGTGACCATTGCCCTTTGGTAAGCTGCCCCTGTATTCTTAAACCTAAATGGCATCACCCTATAACAAAAGGTGCCCTACATAGTGACAAAAGTTGTCTTCTCCATGTCTTCAAGGGCCATTTTAATCTGATTATAGCCTAAAAATTCATCCATTAAAAAAGTAGACAATTCTTTGTGGTGTTATCGACCAACATATCAATATGAGGGAGAGGAAAATTATCTTTTATGCTTGCTCAATTTAAATCCCTATAGTCTACACACATTCTAACTTTCCTTTCTTTTTTAAAAATTAGGACAATATTAGTAACCCATTCTGGATACTTTGAGACTTTGAGAAATTCAGCATCAAATTGTTTCCTCATTTTCTCTTTAATTTTCAATTGCATTTCAAGCTTCATTCTTCTCAATTTTTGCTAAACTGACTTGCATTCTGGTTTTAGCAGCAACTTATGGACCATTATTTTTGGGTCTAAACCCTGCATATCTTGATATGACCATGCAAAAACATCATGGACCTCTTGGAGCAAACTTATCAGCTCTACTTTAGTTATGGGCATGATAACAGTTCCAATTCTGACTTCTTTTTTCTCATCCTCATCCTCTAAGTTTATAACCTCTGTGGGGTCTTCATAAGGCATTATTCGGTCATCCTCCTACTCAAGTAATTTCAACAAGTCAGGTGGCAAAATGCAATCATTAAAATCTTCTTCAAGATCATCCTCGTTTAAGCAATGGATCTTTCAAAATCAACTTTTGAATTCTAAGAGAGATCATCCTTTCTTTTTTGGTCCAAAGATCTGTAAAAGCAAATAAAGCAAAAATGGGCAGACAAGAAAATACAGGATGATTCATATATGAGCATATAAAAGGGAAAAAAGCGTAAGAGGAAAAAAGAATGTAGATGTAAGAGAAAACTAAAAACGTACAAAAAGTTTATGCATTTTAATTAGAAAAAAGATGATATGACATGTTTATGCCCTTTACAAAAAGATATTTTTTGGGCCAAAACTAATAAGGTAAGTTCTTGGAATTACTTTGGATTGGTCATAGACACTATACTTCTTTCAGTAACAGTCCAATTTGTCTAAACATATCCAGTAAGGTAGGGACGGATCCCATGATCATTCCTTGGCATTTTATCATCTGAATTGACTTCGTTCACTTAAAATTCATAGGACTCAGAATGATCATCGTCATATTGTCACTTGGTTCTTTTCCTTGAGCAGCAGAATTGATGGTCCCACCATAGCAAAAAGTTTTTTTCAAACAAGGATATTGAATTAAATTCTAACTCAAACTCTTCCTCACAACTCCCTTCCCTGTTTTCCTTTTTAAGTTGCTTCCAAGGTTGTAACCCAATCCATATCTTTCTTTCTTACCAATCACCTAAATAGATTGACTTATCCCTTGCAAATGCTTGCTGAGCCCTTTTTCTGCTCAGACACCTTTTCCCACTATAAGCTTCAAACCTATATGAGTGCTTTTGAAAAGTTGGGGCATCGAAACTAGAGATCCCTCAGTAACAAAAGTAGCATTAACAACCTCAAATACCCTAAATGAGCATTCCTACGCATCAGCTTCACTTCAACATAAGAAAGTTAGTTGAAGTCATAGCTATTATGTGTTCTTCACCTGATATGCTGACCACTTTGTCATCAATTATAAACTTTACTTTTTGATGAAGGAAAGATGGTACAGCACCAGTTGAGTGTATCTAAGGTCATCCAAATAGACAGTTATATGTAGGGGCAATATCTAATACATAAAATTCAACATTAAAAGGGCATAGGTTGATTATTAAAGGGATCGAAATACTTCTTTTAATCTCTCTCTTATTCCTATCAAAAGCTTTGACCATTATTGGACTATGCTTGAGCTGACTGCAGTCTACCGATAACTTAGACAATGTAACACATGGCATGACATTGAAAGCTAAATCATTGTCAATAAGCACTTTAGGTAGTATGCTCTTATTGCAATTAGTAGTTATATGCAGAGCTCTTGTAGAAGTTGTCCCAACTGGGGGAATTTCATCGTCATTAAAGTAGATAAAATTATCGGCAATGATGTTATTTACTACACGGTCAAGCTTGTTAACTAAAATGTCATGTGGGATATAAGCTTGATTAAGCACTTTTAACAATGTATTTCGATGAGTTTTCAAGCTAAGCAGTAAAGCCAACATAGAAATTTTTGCCGACTGCTGCTTTAATTAGTCTATAGCTTTAATTAGTCTACAACGCTACACTTGCTATGCTTTATGAATTTTAAAAATTCAGTAGCACCTTTCCCCTTAATCGATTCTTGAATTTTGATAAGACTGTCTTCAACAATTACAACTTTCCTTTGCCTTTTTGTTTTTGGCCTGGCAACAGCTTCACTACTTTTCAGGTTATAGCCTCGTCCACTTCGAGTTATATGGCTAACTCCACTGATATCAACAGCTGTTAATTGATTTGCCAAAGCTTTTGGAGTTGTTAGTAAAACATTACATCTTCAGGGTACTTGCTTGTTATCATTATATAGAAAATGTGTCAGAGTTTGAGTAATAAGCTTTGGAACATTATCCTTCTTAGGAGGCATAAGTTTTGGCCAATTATAGTAAATAACCAACAAAAGACCTACCCCATTGGGTAATTTGGATAACCCTTCATCAGTTATGTTAATTGATTTTTCTTCATGTCGAGGGGTTTTTGAATAAAATTAAACTTCACCATTATCAATCAATTTCTGAATTAAGGTAAAAAAATCTGAACAATTCTGTAGACTATGCCAATCAACAGCATGAAACTTACAAAACTTTGGGCTTGGGTTTGATTGGTAACTCATATATTTGTGATTCTAACTAAGGATTTTCCTTCAGTCAGAATAGCAAAAACTTCTTCCATCGGGGTCTTAACCTTTCATACATTCTTTTTCACCTCATGATTTTCTTCAAAGATCAAAGCATTAATTCATGATTCAGGTTGATTGGGTAAAGGGTTTGCCGCTACACTAGGTCCTAAGCTGTATCAAATTTGAAAGCTCATCTTTCTAGAAGACTATGGACCTTATTTTTAAAAGTGGTACAATTTTTAATGGGCTGACCAATTACTGCATGGTATTCACAAGAGGCATTCAGGTCATATTTACTAAGTAAGTTACCCTCATATGAATTTGCAAAGAGAAGAGTTAATAGTTGAGCCCCCAAAAGCTTATCAAATATTTCTTTGTAAGAATAAGGAAGAGACTCATGACGAGGTCTTGGCTAGTTATTTCTTTGAGTAGGTTGATTTGGATTGGTCTGTGTTTGGTTTTGAAGATGATTCTGGGTAGTATTCTATGGTGTGGGTGAGGCAAAAGGTTAAGGTGTATTCATAGATTGGGTATTCCAAGGTTGCTGACTTTGATTTCTATAGAAAGGATGTAATTCTTAGAAGAAAGGTTGATTTACATAATTGGCAGATAAAAATTTCCTCTTTTTTCTTGTAAGGTCCAGTCTTCTTCGTAATAGAGGATTCACCTATAGTAATTTTTCTTGCCTTTATGGCAGCTTTGATCATTTCTGCAGAAATAACAAGATCAAAAAAAATTTTTGTTGCATTTCCTACCAACTTATCATAATAGGGAGGACATAAGGTGCCTACAAATAGCATTGTGGTTTTTTTTAGTTACGGGGGCTGGATTTGAGATGCCACATCTGTCCACCTTTGAGTGTACTCTTTAAAAGACTCAATAAGCTTCTTCTCTATATTTTAATGGGTTAACCTATCAGGAACCCATTCAGCCATATGCTTATACTATTGCAGGAATGCATTAGCTAAATCCGACCAGCATTAAATTTGACTATGAGTCATACTGTTATACCAATTCAATGTTGATCCAATTAAACTTTCCTAAAAACAGTGAAAAAGGAGCTTGTCATTGTGCAAATAGCCTGCTATCTTTCGAATAAACATCTTCATGTGACCTTATGGAAAATTTATGCCCTTATATTTTTCAAATTCAGGTATTTTAAGCTATTATAGCAAAACCAAATTAGAAACCAGACTAAGATCCTTAACATCTACACTAGTGCAAAGTTCATCTTTTTCCATCGCTTTCAACCTTTTTTCTAAAAGCTATAATTTTTCTTTCTCGATCTTTACTTTAGTTTTGTCTTTTTGTTGTTGTTCTACTTTTTCAACAATAGCAGGAATTGTTGTCTCTTGTCATGCAGCTCTAGTATCCACTCTCGATGAAAGAGCATCAAGATTAATAACAATCGCTAGAGATAGTGTAGCTTTGGGGGTATTTTGCTGCATCTTGGCATATTCAAGGTTTGAGTTTCTTGTACAGGTGTTTGTTGTGTCTCAAGTTGAACCCACCCAGATAGCCAACAAGAGTAAAACCTATTTCAGGCGGGTGCATTGACTCTTTTGCTAATAGTAATTCCATCAATCTAGTGATTTGGGCTTGCATTTCTTCCTGCCTTCTAATCATATTCTTTTGGGATTGACGTTTGCTTTCCTCAAGTCTTTCTAATCTTGCCAACTAATCCTGTGCCATCTTTCTCACTCTAAATCTAGTGTAATAGCGATGAGTAAGTTGCTATTTAGTAGGTCTCTCCTGATTCGCAATGTTTAAAACCTTGAAAAAAGTTCCAAATTTTATTAAATTATAAATTTACTAATGAATATATGAAAATGTATGTATATGTGTATGATGTATGTATGATGTGAATGTATAAATGCACTTGTAAGAATGCTTGCTTTAACTAAAGATTTTGAACTCAAAACTTTTCCATTAACTTTATGACAAATCACATATTCACATTGCTAATCATGTAGGGATTACATCCAAGAAAATTCTTAACTTGATCATATTGTCTTTGAGCTTCATCCAAAAATTAAAGTACAACATGCCCGTATTGTCCTATAGGATTAATTTGTATCTATAATTCTCTAATCCTTTCCACCATTTTCATTGCTTGGATGATAGCTAAGTGAATCTATTTTGTAAAATTATCTATATACATTTATGGGCCAAAGAAGTTAGCTGCCTATTGTTTACCATCATCTTTGGCCTACCATAGTCATCA
The DNA here is from genome assembly GCA_038382065.1 of Adansonia grandidieri. Taxonomy (NCBI): domain Eukaryota; kingdom Viridiplantae; phylum Streptophyta; class Magnoliopsida; order Malvales; family Malvaceae; genus Adansonia; species Adansonia grandidieri. The sequence goes on along the minus strand of JBBYHK010044097.1, from coordinate 7,883 downwards.
ACCTAATATGCATTTAGATTATGATAAGGTTACTCCCAGGCATGAATATCATCTCCCCTACATTGTAATTCTAGTCCCATCCTTGTAATAGTTGTAGCGATACTTTGTCTTTCCTCTAGCAGTTGAGATACCCTTTCGTGCTCTCGATCCAAAGCAGCTTGGAGTTGTCGATTCTTTTCTATAGACCTTCTTAACTGGATACAAGTATCAGCATGCTTTTTTCTTTCCCTTTCAAAAATAGTTTGTTTGGTTTCTTCTTCCAAAGCTTTAGTCTTCCATATTTTTAGCTCTTCATTAAACTTGCGCACTTTTTTGTTCATCTCTTTAGCAATGATGCTGGAATTCTCGAATACCCCGATAAGTTTCATATTCTTGTTCTGTTCAACCCGGTCATTCTTCATTAGGTTATACTTTTCTTCCATTTTTTTCAACTTCTCTTTTTTTTTTTGCTTCTATCTTCATTTGTAAATAAGCCACTTCCTTTTAGAGCTTATGATTCTGGTCACCTATTCTTTTTCATTCTCTGGCAAATTCCTCCTTAATCAAATCGATCTCGGATGGCATGATAGGTTTTAACTAAATAGATACTCGATGAATGGTCCCATTTAAGTAAGGAATGATTATGTTACAACTCTAACTCTCCTCCAAGCATTATACCCTAAAGTGGTCTTATCCGTGTATGCATGTAATCTAAACTCATACCTTTTGCTCGATTACAAAGCGACTATCTAAAGTGACTTTTTTTAATTCTCACCCTGATATTCCAAGTCAACACCAGCCAAATTTGACACCATTGGAATGAATTGTTTTGATCCATATTGTCTTCGGACTAATAATGGTGCATAACCCACGGTGCCCCATATGCCAAATAAAGGCATATATAATAGATTACCACACTGATACACAAAGCAATTTGGTGAAAACCATGGTGCCCTCCAAGTTATATCAGAAAAAGCTAAGTTTTTAAGTGTCTCAACCGATTGCTTTTTGGTTCCAACCTTAAGCCATTTTTGATGAATTTTTGAAGAGGAACAAAATGTGGAAAATAGGGTTCAACTTTATCTGCCTCTTTGCCCCAGAAATGACTTCGAGCCCAGATATATAATAACAAAGCACTTCCAAAATATCTCCTTGACTACTTTTCAGCATGTATTAAGTGATTGAATTATTTCAACTAGAATTGTTGGAGCTGAGTGCATGTTCTTTTCAATTGATCAAATAAATCCACTACTTCTGCTTCCACATGTCCTAACACTCTCAAGAAGAAAAATCATCCCATATATAGCAAGAGCAAATGCATCTAGGGCCTTCTCAATGTTAGATTGCTCTCGAACCTATTTTCGTGATACTGTAAAGAAATGACACTGTGTTCCCTTTCTACTCTATGCAGCGGTGGTCAGCTTTGAAATCACTATCCAAAACTTGACTTAATCTTTTACGAAAGCTGGTCAGATTACGTTCTTTATAATAGATGGTTCTCGTCCCCAATGGCCCAAGCTTGAGAAGAGTTGATATCTTTTCAACAGTTGAAGTCATGTCATGCTGATTGAATGAAAAACATCAAAACGATAGATCCCAAAACTCAATTATAGCCCTGACTAGTTGTTCATCCATGTGTATTTTAAGTAAGAGAACAATTTGTCCATATTTTTCTGTAAATTGAGTTTTCTCTGCACTTCCCCACTGATCCCATATTTTGGCCAATTCTTTCAAATTATTTTGGCGAAGGTCTAATTGTGTAATCTTCAGCAGCATTGACACAAAACCTCTCGGTACACACTCTCCATCCCTTTTCTAGTTGAATTCAAACTGAGAGCAGACCTTCTTAAATTTCTTGGAGATAATCACTGCATGTACTAGCTCTACCGTAAAGTTAAATAGAAATCAACCTAAGTTGGGATTCTTTTTAAAGCAAGTGTTCTTGTATGCATATGAGGAAAGAAAAATGCACCCCAAAAAAGGGAAAAAAAAAGAAAATAATTTAGTATTCTTAAGAAATATTGAATTCAAATAAAATTTCAAGACAATAAAAATCATAAATTATTCAAAAATGGTGTAAATAAATTTCAAAGCAATGAAAAACACAAATTATTCAAACATGATATTAAAATTATCCGACTAAATAAAAATATGAAAATAATGGGAAAAAAATAATTATGTCCCTTCATGTGTCCTTAATTTTGGTGATGCCTAAAACCGGGCATGGTTTTGACTGGGAGGTTGGTGTGGTTCACCATATGTGGTTTATGTCAGACGTCTAATTAGGTTCTCGAATTCCTAGAGCCCTGAAAGGACCAACAAGGTACCTTATCCTTATCCACCATGGATTTTTGTCGAAATAGGTCTAATTCAAGTGGACGTGTCTTCCATGTCCATAACGAGGCTAACACCTTAGGTAGACGTAGGAATCTACACTTGGTAGGCTTTTCGTTGGCCTAGACAGAGGCTAACACCTCAGAAGGCAAAGCTACCTCACCCCTTCTTAAAATATTGGATACTTATACCCCCTCCGTATCTGACAGAGGAGAAACTACTGCATGATGTGCATAATGTGTGCGAAGGGACAAATTTACCATTTTATGACATAACATTAAAAGTAAAACCCACTATCTTAATCCCAAAAAGACAAAAAACAAACACAAAAAGATTAGTGCAAAATAAATATCAATATAATGAATTTTTTTAAAGGAAATTTAAAATTAAATACTAATTAAAACTGACCTAATTGAAATTTAGTTAACATGTAATTAATTTTAGGCCTGACTCTCTAGATGTCCCTAGTGGAGTCACCAAGCTGTGGTAACGTGGCCCGGATATGAATCCTATCCAAGGTCGACTCAAATGTCCTTCGTGTCTATATTTGTTGATATATCATTATTTTCTATTCTCTTGTTTCTATAGGCCATACTATTATCGACATTTTCTTATTTTTGGGGACTGGATGGTCGAGACGAATCTCTCACTCGACTTAACTTTAAATAGTCATTATAAAATGACTATTTATTTGGAGTCGCCACCAATCTATTTGGGCTATGTGAGATTAGTCACCATCAGAGTTTGTATTTTGAGGGTTATGAAACCCTAGAATACTAATTCTAAAGCTCGCAATCATATTAGAGATCATAAAAGAGGATTTGGGAGTCAGTTACAATTACAAGAAAGGACCAACCCTCTCATGATGCCCAAAAATCGATACTTTATTAATTACGTGTTAACTTGAATTTTAATTTTTATTATGTTTCAACATATGGCATTTAATTATAAATTCCCAAAATGATAATTTATAATGCAAATTTATTATTTGTGTTAGGAAATTGAGTTTTTAAAATTTTGAAAAATCAAAATCTCTTAAGCATTCGATCGGAGAACTAATGGAACATGAAAGCTTTTTATAATTCTCTTTTGTATCCCAACAGAAAACCAGAGGAACACAAAAGGTTTTAAAATTAAAAAGATCTTTTGCACCCTAGTGGAGGGCTAGAACAATGCGAAAGGTTTTTTTATTATTTTTTTCAAAATTTATAAAATCTCAATTTTCATTTTGAAAAGAATATCTCGATATTAAAATAATCCGTAAAACGTCTCTCATATTTTGGGAGAAATTTTACGTATTATTTTAACTTAGAGACATTGCCTTAATTTTCGAAAAAAATTATATTTTATTGAAAATATTTATAAACTTCCTAAAACTCGATAACAATCTAAAATGATGAACTTATTATAATGTGAACCTTTGACATGAAAATATCCAAGTAATCGCATAGGACTTGGTTCTAATGCAAAATTACTAAAATGCCATTAGGCTATACCTTCGACGTAAAAGTATCTCGGTAACTCTAGAGGACATGAAAGGATTATAAAATGGTGAACCTATCCTAAATGTACATCTTTGGCATAAAAGCATCCTAATGACTACAGAGGACTTGACTTGATAGAAATTACCAAACTGCCCTTGAGTGTACTTTTGACATAAAAGCATCCTAGCAACCTCAAAGGACTAAAAAACGATCATAAAAAAGTGAACCTATTCTAAACATTCACTTTTGGCATGAAAGCATCACAATAAAAAAATTACGAAAATGCCCTTAGGGTATACCTTCGGTATGAAAGTATCCTGGTACCCTTAATGGACACTAAAATGATGAAAAGTAGATGAATTCAATATAAATGGAAAAGCTAAAATTTTAATTTTGACTTGAAATGCAAAATTTGCAGTTAAACCTCTAAATTTTTGAAAATTATATTTCGTATCCTTTGAATTATTGAACAAATACGAAAAGTTTCAAAATTTTCTATATGCCTACAGAAGGCCATAAAAATAATAGAAATCTTTAAAACTAGTAAAATATCCAATTTGCCCATTAAATACTAAAATTGCTATTTAGACCTTAAACTTTTTTAAATTTTCATTTTAGTCCCTACACGATGAAATAATGTAAAAATCATAAAATCACATGAAAATATACATGGCAAATACAACATATATGTTAGCAAGTGTAGACACCTTATTTTGTCCGGGCTAATTTTTAGCAATCTGGGGCATGGATGTGAGAGGGGGCGATGATCGTCGGGTGACAATATTTTAAGGAGGTCAAGAAGGCCTATGGATCATATCAAAGATAAATGCAAAGATATAGTATCAAATGACATAGTTCAAGGTGTCTAGGGACAAAATATATGAGAAAATTCACAATTTTGCTTGAATGTATCGATACATGGTTCTCATGTATCGATACAATGCTTCAACATGCCAAAAATTTGAAATGTCCCCATTTATATCGATACAACACGTAAATGTATCGATACATAAGCTTATGTATTGATACAGGAGCTCATGTATCGATACTAGGCCATGCCAAGACCAAAATGTGCATTTTGTAAAGAAATGTATCGATACATATCAACATGTATCGATACAATGGATCATAGTATTGATCCAATGATCATTGTATCGATACAATGTTCATTGTATTGATACACTCAAGGTTTTTAGACCAAATGTATCGATACATATTGGCCAATTTCCATGATCCAGGCATTTTTGACTCATCCATGATAAACTTGATTTTAACTCGTTTCTTTGCATCTGAAAAGATCAAAACCCATATCAGATTATGAATTTGGACTTATAAACTAATCAAAACATTTTTTTGAAGTCTAAATTAGATAAAAAAGGTCAATATCACATGATCACAATACTCCTCCCTAGTTTGTTGACCAAGATCACCATCAACCACCCTATTTGCTAGAAAATCATTTTAGCATTTAAACCAGCCACCCTATGTCCACCACATTGGCAGCAAGTTGCTCCCTGCAGCCACTCTATAGCCACCAAGCTGACATCACTTTGTCCCCCTTGAGATATGACCAAAAACACCTTTAATTTGGCTCCAAATTCTGGTATAAATAGAGTATTTATATCTCAACTGAGGGACTTTAGATTCCAACTTATTTTCAACTTCCAAAACATATTCCTACATAAAAAAAAAAAAACCAAAATCATATAGCTCTTCACTCACCACCCAAAATAGCCCCAAAATACTCATTCTTAACCATTACGCATTCTAAAAATCACCTTCATCCATACCAGAACCAAAACTTCATTGTTTCTCTCTTTTTCTTACTTATTAACAACAAAGAAAAGAAGGAAATTCAAGCTATCTCTGTTGCTCTAACTATTTGGACAAAATTGAAGTCTTATTGGTGTAACTTCCTACTTTATCACTTTCATTTTTTATTTTTTAGCACCTTCATCATTTTAGTGAGCTTTCTATGTTTCCATCATCCTCTTAGGATTATCATGCATTATTGTGGCTTTTGGTTATGGTAGCTTAGGATTTGGATGCCTTGATGCCCCTTTTGATGTGCAAAGTGTCTCATTTCATCTTCATTATTTTGATAGCTCTTACTCATGCATTTTATGCCATATCCATGTATCTTGTTATGATTAATCCATGTATGAATCCTTAGCCTACCATATTTCACACACGTTTATATGTTAGCTTGCATTTTGTCATGAATCATTGTCATTTTTAACATGATTCATTCCATGAGATGTGTGCATAACACTTTCTTTGTCTAGATCATTGGTAAAGTTAGCATCCCCATTTATGTTCTGTGCCATCCCCTTGTATGTTCATTGTCTTCTTCTTGTCTAAATGCATGTATGATGGCTACCAAAAAATTGATTTTCAAAACTCCCCAAGCCAAGCACGCTAACCTCAACCAATGAAGACTAGCATGAACTTAGCATTTTCCTTAAAGTTAGCAAAAAAAATCTTTGGAAAAATTAAGTATTCCAAATCTGGAATCTTGGTTAAACTAGCTCAAATCTTCTGATTTTCCAACAAAAATGGCCTTACACTTGTTCCTTAAATGTCTGTGCCTTGTTTTTGAGTCCAAACCTTGAGTGGTATGATCAACGGGCTGTTTCATTATCCTAAATTACTCTGGGGCTATGCAAATGAGTTCTGATGCTCATGCCACTCTTTCCCTTCATTCATGGATGTTCGAATGTTAATGACTTGAGTTTGGACCCGCAAACATAAAGAGAATAAGAAATATCCCCTGCTTTGCTTTGTCCCCTGTTGGCACCACAACTGTTGCAAATCAAAAAATCACTTTAAAATCCTAAACGATTTTTCATGAATTTTTTCATATTTTTCACTCAAAGTATGTTGAATTATCTTTAAATCTTATTCAACGTTGGATCATTTCAGATGAGAGTGTTATGATTTTTCAAATCTAAACTATCCAGAACCTTTGGAATTTGAACATGTATTATGGTTGGGCCGTTCAGGCCCACTTAATGACTTTTCCAAATCCATCCAATATTCTTCCTAAAAAGTTCATGAAATTCCTTTCTGAAAAGGTATTATTTGCAATTTTTTGATACCAAACGAGTTCGGAATGATTTTTTAAATTTTAACATGCCTTTTTTCTTTCATGCTCTATCAGTAGCGTAATTAACCCTAATTTGAAAATTTATTTCCCTGGAGAGTGATGTTTTAGGATATTGGGAATATTTTTATATTGACCCTCATCGAATCACCTTTCTAACGCTATCTTGTCCACCCTCTAAAGCTTTCAAACCAATCAAAAAAAATTAGGAAAGTGTGATGGTGCGATGTTGTCCCCTATTCTCAGTTATGGTCAAAATTGAGGTGTTTTCTCGAGCCTTGTCTTGAGACATTTGAATGTCACCATATCACCCCAATCAGCCTCGAGAAACATGCTTTGACCTCCCATAGGGTTGTATCAAGGCACGAATGTACTTTACATTTTTACCATCCTCATTCACAATAATTTCTTTTACCAAAAATCATCAAAATGCTCACTCATTTTCTAAATCATAAAGTTTTGTCAACTTAAGTTTTCCAACTTGACTTATTTAAAAAGTGTCAGATATGTCACTTTCAGGGATACTCCAACCCTGACCTTTCGAGGGGACACTCCAACCGCACTCTTCAAATTTGTCAAGATCTAAAAACAACCTTCCTTTGTCAAATTATTTGTTACAACTTTCTGAGTGGATACTCCAACCTCGTTTTTCAAAATTATCAACCTTTAAAAAAAAATCTTCCTTTATCAAAATTATTTGTCATCCAGGAGGATACTCCAACCCTATCTTTCTGAAGGGATACTCTAACCCTATCTTTCAACTACAATTAAAATTTTCTCCCTCTCAGACTTCCATGAATATGTCAAACAAACCTGGTTTAATCAAGAAACACACATGCATCTCAAAAATTGTCGATTCGGTTATTCCTAGATAATCGATGCCAGTTGTGAGATAAATTCCAATACTCCATCCCTTTTCTTTATCATTGCATTGAATGATCCATGTTATGTTACTTCATTTATTGCCTTACTAACATGATTTC
>JBBYHK010043884.1:0-49962 GCA_038382065.1 Adansonia grandidieri | reverse complement strand
ATTTTTGAAACCCCCCAAGCCAAGCATGTTAACCTCAACCAATGAGGATTAGCATAGACTTAGCATTTTCCTTAAAGTAGCAAAATATCTTAGGGAAAATTAAGATTTCTAGATCTAGAATCTTGGTTAAACAAGCTCAAATCTTCTTATTTTGAAATGAAAATGGTCTTACAATCATTCCCTAAATGTTTATGCCTTTTTTTCTTAAGTCAAAACCTTGAGTGGTATGATCAACGGGTTGTTTCATCGTCCCAAACTACTCTGGGGCTGTGCAAATGAGCTTGTGATGCTCATGCCACTTTTTCCCTTCAGTCATAGACGTTCGAATGTCAATGACTCGAGTTTGGACCCGTAGACATAAAAAAATAAGAGATATCCCCTACTTTGCTTTGTCCCTTGCTGGCAGCACAACTGTTGCAAATTGAAAAATCACTTTAAAATCCTAAACTATTTTTCATGAATTTTCTGATATTTTTCTATCAAAACATGTCGAATTATCTTTAAAACGATGTCTTATTCACCCTTGGATCATTCCGGATGAGAGAGTTATGATCTTTCAAGTCTAGACTGTCTGGAATCTCTGGAATCCAAACATGTATTTTGGTTGGGCCGTTCAGGCCCACCAAATGATTTTTCCAAATTTTTCAAACATTTTTTCTAAAAGGTTCATGAAATTCCCTTTTAAGAAACGTATTATTCGTAATTTTTTGATACCAAATGAGTCTAGGGTGATTTTTCAAATTTTGACACTCCTTGTCCCTCATATGCTCTACCAGCAGTACAATCAATCCGAATTTGAAAATTTATTCCCTCAAAAAATGACTTTTTAGGACATTGAGAATATTTTTTAGATCGACCCTCGTCGAGTTAGCTTTCTAGCCGTATCTTGTCTGCCCTCTAAATCCTTCAAACCAATTTAGAATAAATTCAGGAAACAGGATAGCGCGATGTTGTCCCCTATTTTTGGTCATGGTCAAAATAAGTTGTTTTCTCGAATTTCGTCTCGAGACATTCGGATGCCTCCGTATCACCCCGATCAGGCTCAAGAACATACTTTAAGATCACACAAGCTCAAGGCACAAACATATTTTACATCTTTATCATCCTCATTCACAAGAAATCTTTTTGCCAAGAATCATCAAAGGCTCACCCATTTTCTGAATCATGAAGTTTTGTCATCCACGGGGATACTCCAACCCTACCTTTTCAAGGGGACACTCCAACCCCGTTTTTCAAAATTGTCAAAATAAAAATCTTCCTTTGTCAAAATTAATTGTCATCCATGGGGATACTCCAACCCCATCTTTCCGAAGGGATACTCCAACCATGTCTTTTAACTACAATTAAATTTTTTTCTCCTTCTCAGACTTCTATGAATATGTCAAACAAACCTTGTTTAATCAAGTAACTGAGATGTTTCTCGAAAATTGTCAATTCGGTTATTCCCAAATAATTGATGCCAATTGTGAGATAAATTTCAATAGTCCATTCCTTTTTTTTATCATTGCATTGAATGATCTATGTTATGTTAATTCATTTATTGTCTTACTACCATGATTTCTTTGTGATGATTATTTGCATTCATGTTTTCAAACTGTTTCCAAATAAAATTAAAGGTAATGTTCTACATGGGTATCTCTCCAATGCCCAAAGTTGAACATTCCATTTTCAAAGTAAAATCCAGAGGTCATTTTTATTGAAAATCTCTATATTCCCCACTCTCCGGGGCGTATATGAGATTAAATCTTTTTCATCAGAACCTGGATCATTTCGATAAGATTCATGCATTAAAAGGGGCTATATCAAAATAATGATAAGTTAAGATCGAAAGAGTCGAAACCAAGATAAGACATAGCTAGTATGGTACCGATTTTGGGCGTCGCGAAGAGGTTCATACCTCATCATGCGTAACCAACTCTCAAACCCAAACGATGAATCTTTGCATTATGTAGACCACGGGATCGATGTTTTGAGTTTCGTAACTTAAAACATAGGTTTCAATAGGCATCCGATCATGCCTAGGCCTAAATGATCGGTGGTGACTCCAAGCATTGGCCATTTCGTGATGGTCATCCGAGACCAATAAGATAAGCGATTCATCTTACGGTCCCTTTCATTGTACCACAAGTCGAGAATCCGTACATTCTCGTCCTCATCACATCGCCAAAGAATAGTCTCAATCAAAAAGATATTTCCAAGTCAGGAAAATATTTTAAGCCGTACACACCCATAGATCCACGAGGATCCACCCCCGGGGTACGTTGCGACTAGACTGAGTTGTTAAAATGAATCGCTCAATTGACTTAATTTTAAACAGTCATTACGAAATGACCATTTATCATGGAGTAGCCACCAATCTTATTTTGGCCAGGTGAGATCGGTCACCTATCAAAGTTCACATTTTGAGGGTTACAAAACCTTTAAAAACAAACTTTGAAGTCTGCGTTCATACCAGAGATCACTTAAAAGGGTTTGACAGTCAATTACAATCATAAGTAAGGATCGACCTTCTTGTAATGCTCAGCAATTGGTACCCTATGAATCGCATGTTAACAAAATTTGATTTTATTCAATTTCAATATTTGATATTTAATTATAATTCTAATATTTAAAAATAAAATTTTATGAAACAAATTTACTATTCCATTTAGGAAAATCATATATTTAATATTTTTAAAAATCAAAATATCTTCCATACCCTCCCAAAGAACTAACAGAAGATCAAAGTTTTTATCATTCTATTTCATGCCCTGCAAAAGAGCCAGTGGAATGTGAAAGGTTTTAAAAATCAAAATATTTTTTCCTCACTGGAGAACCTATGAAATACAAAAGGTTTTATTTTTTCAAAATTTATAGAAAATCTCGTTTTCCATATTTTTAAACGAATATCTCATTATTAAAATAATCCGTAGAATTCCTATCATATACTAGGTAGAAATTTTGCATGCTATTTTAACATCAGAGACATTGCCTTTATTTACAAAAATTCTAATTTTACTAATAATATTAAAAATTATCATATGACTTAGTTTAGACGAAAAGTACTAAACTCAACTCTAAGGACTCTAATTTAGTGGAAATGACCAATATGTCCCTTAAAGTACCATTGACCGAAAATGACTTAGTTTTAAAATAAATAATAAAATATCCCTAAACAGTACATTCAAAGTATACGTATTTCGGTATCCTAATGGACACCAAAATGATTATGAAATGATGAATCTATCCTAAATATACACCTTCAACATAAAAGCATCCCGATTACTATCTAGGACTCGATTTAAAAAAGAATTACCAAAATACCCTTAGGGTATACCTTTGACCTATAAGTATCTCAGTACCCTACTAGACACTAAAATAATCATGAAATGATGAATCTATCCTCAATATACACCTTCAGCATAAAAGCATCCCAGTTACCATCTAGGACTTGATTTTAAAAAAATTACCAAAATGCCTTTAGGGCATACCTTCGACCCTAATAGACACTAAAACAATGATGAAATGACAAATCTATCCTATATATACACCATCAACATAAAAACATCCAGGTTATTATCAAGGACTTGATTTTAAGAAAAATTATCAAAATACCCTTAAGGTATACCTTAAACTTATAAGTATCTTGGTACCCTAATGGACACTAAAAGGATGATGAAATGCTGAATCTATCCTAAATAGAGAAATTAGAATTCTAAAATTGGCTTAAAATGTAAAAATTACAATTAAGCCCCTAAACTTTTCAAACTTTTGTTTCATACCCTACGGAGAACCGAGAGAATATGAAAAGTTTCAAAAATTTCTATACCCCTATGGAAGACCATAAGAATAATAAAAATATTTAGAAGTGACAAAAATAATGATTTTACCCCTAAATACCAAAGTTTACTATATAGCTCCCAAACTTCTCAAATTTTCATTTTATACCCTATAGAGAATTGAGAAAATATTAAAAGTTTTAAAAATTTCCATATCTACAGAAAATCATTGGAATAATAAAAATATTTAAATGCGACAAAAATGATCATTTTGCCCCTAAATACTAAAGTTTACTATATAGTCCCTAAACTTTCCTAATATTCCATTTAGGTCCTATATGAAAAAAATCACAAATATCTTCAAACATCTGAAAATAAACAAAACATGGCAAACATATCCACAATGATTCTGCCAAACACCTTGGAAACAAAGCAATTTTTTTCATATTTTGCAAATTAGTCCCTAAACTTTTTAAAACTACAAAATGGCCTCCAAAATGATATAAAATGAATAAAACACATTAAAATATGTTAAACTAAGCATAAAAACACTTCTAAGCTATCTCCAAGGGTCGGCCAAGCTTGGATGGCAATAGCAAAAGTTTTACAACTTTTGTGATTTAGTCCATATATTTTTTATAATTACAAAATAAGCTAAATAAAATAAAAACATCACAAAATAATCAAACTCAGATTCAGTCAAGCTTAGAATCAACGTTCTAAAACCTTCAAAAATTTGAGAAAATTATTTTGAGGCCTGCAAAATTTTTAAGCTTTACAAAATAGATATCAAGAAAAATCAAAAACATAAATTGAATACAAGTCTATATATCATTTAGCTACATGATATTTCAACCATAAACAATATTTTTCATCACATATTTGTGTCAATATCAACATATCTACATGTCATAATTTTTATTAAGTAAAATATGCAAAAAATCAACATAAATAATAAGTAAATCAACATAAATCAATATGAAAATTATCAAGAAAAATAACATACAGACATGAAAATAACAGTATTTCAACTAACAATGAATGAAAGTAACAAGAAAAAAACTTTTGTACGAGAATTTACCTTAAAAGCTTGAAAATCAAATGCAATTTTTATTTTTCTTTATTTTTTCTTTTTTTTTCTATCTAAACCTAAAACTTGAAATGAAGAAATTCATCCCCTATTTATAAGGGATAAAGGATGGCCAATGGTGGAAGTTCCACAAACATCAACCATTTTATTTTATTTATTTATTTATTTAGATTTTTATTTTTATTAATTTAGATTTGACCCAAATTTAATTATGTTTTTCTTTTAGTGGTGATATCATACATGACATCATCAATTATAGAGAATTTTGAAAAATAGTTGTATTAATCTGCAAAATTATACCATAAAATTAGTTAGAAGCACTAAATTGTAAAAAATAAAACTTGTGTATTTGAAACAAAATTTCATATGATCAATTTTATTTAATATAATAAAAAAAACAACTTTTAATTTACAAAAAAAATTAAAAAATCATAAAATTTTATGAGAAAGATCCTTAGTTGGATATATGTGAAAAAATGTAAAACTTAAAAAATGAATTGAATTTTTTAAAACTAATTTAGTATAATTTAAAGAATAATATATAAAGAATTTTAAAAATTATAAACTTAGAAAAATCTTTCCAAAAAAATTTATGGAGTAAAAAGCTCCGTATCTAAAAAACAAGAAAATTATGAAAGAAAATGCAAAACTCATAAAATAAAATGAATAATTATTCAAAACTGATTTAGTATGGATTAAACAATAATATTTGAAGAATTTTAATAATTAAAAACTCAAAAAAAATCTACCGAAAGAATTTACGGAGTAGAAAACTCTTTATCTAGGAATCAAGAAAAATCTAAGAAAAATGCAAAACTCATAAAATAAAATGAATTTTGAAAAAATGATTTAGTGATGGTTAAATGGAAATATTTGAAGAATTTTGAAGTTCAAAACTCAACAAAATTCCACCAAATATTTTACAAATAAAAGAAAGCTCATATTTTAGAATGGGAAAATTTTCAAAAATATGTTCAAATTTTAGAAAAAAGAATTTTATCCATCACATTGATCAAAATATTAATTTTTAAAAATAATAAAGATAAAATTTGAAATTTCAAAATAATTTTTACTTGAAAAAATTTCATAAGTATGATACTCGCAGTACTGCAAAAAATTCAAAATTATTTTAAAAAATGGACAACTTGACACCTTGTGGTATAAAATGCCAATACAAATTTTTCCTAAAATATTTTTGATTTTTTTAGGGTGCATATCAGCATAAATACCTTGTAGGTATCAGTAAAAATATACGATGGTCAACTTCCCAAATTCATTAAAAATTCTTGAAAGATTCTTAAAATAGGAAATTTGACCGTAACTTTCACAAAAATAAATTTCAAAATTTCACAAGTACAAAGTTAAAAGTTAATTATTTTACCTAGAAATTTGTTTTTTGTCCAAAATTTGTTCTCTACAACCCTTGAAATGGTATTAATTTTGTCAATGCAGCTGTAGTCATTTAAGCACAATTAAAAAGACCTTGAAAATATCTAGTTCACCATAAGAAATTCTACCCTTACGGGGTGGCCGCTAAATCCTTGATCTCGGATGTTATTAGAATGTCAGGGAATAGGTTTAGAGAAAATTAGGTGTCTACAACCCTATTGCCCGAGGTTCACACATCCCGTTTCACTCTCACAGTTAGGCAAGATCTAACTGTCTCGCTTCAATCAATTGCTATACTTTTCTTTTCAACACCTCATATTCTTTTAGGGAATGACCCGTGCTCTTGTCTGGTAGCCGCAAGCAATAGTGGTGTCATAGCCATTTGGGTATTGTGGCTTCATAGTCTTAAAACAAATTAGAGAAATCAATTAAACCTAAATGAGTTAAGGAAGTATTTCTTTGCATGATACTAGGATTGATTTTATAAGGATTCATTCCTAAACTCCTTGCTGTCTTTTTTGAGAATTCCCTAACCTAGTCAGCTGACGAGTTAGTCCAATTGGAGTCATGGGCATTAAGTTGTGCATCAAAAAAGATATTAGTTGGAAAAAATTTGAGTGAGGATTTGATAGGACATTACCCCCAATGGGGTGAACAATGTGGCTTGCAACATATGAAGGTGCATAGTAAAACCCTTTATTGGTCGTCCTTCATAAACTAAGGCTTGGATCTTTTTCTCCTTTATCTGTAGGTACCTATTTTCCCTTAGTTTTAGGCTTCTCACCTCTTTCAAGCTTTCCACTCTTAATTGCATTTTCAATCATTTCCATGGACATGACCAGGTTAGAGAAAATTCTTGTGGTATTCCTTGTAAGCTTATAATGGAAAGGGGCCTTTATGGTGCTGAAAAACATGATCGTCATTTCATTTTCAGTCAACGGGGGGTAAACTTGGGCAGATGGATGCTTGTCTTTGTCCAAGAAGGCATAAGCCAGATCTGCCTGTCTAATTTTGACCTAGTTCAGTCTATGTACAAATGACATTACCCTGGTTAAGCTATTTATCAATAGTTTCTCATTCTCCTCATAATCGGCCATTTTCCAATAGGACATGCGAATGTGGGTTATTAGATATGTTTTCCATTTTGCTTTTCAAAATTTGGCACCATGAATTTAGGTAGGATGATGAGATTAGAGACTAGACCAAGAGATTTAGTGTCTATGAGCCCAAATTTGTCATCCGTTTTATAGCCTAGAGATGATTTTCTAGCAACTGATATTTGTTGAGTTCTTTTGTAGCATTTAAGGGTTTGACATTATTAGTTTTTTCTTGCTCTATTAGCTATCTGGATCAAGAATCGATGAATAGACTGGGGAAGGTTTAGTATTCTCCCCATGAAATCTGGGATGCATGTGCGCTACAGGAAGATTCATGTAGATGATCAAATGCACCAAAAGAACATGTGCTATATGGAGTGACAGCCCTTAGAATGCTCACTCTTAGATAGGTGTAGCTCTCTTGCTACCAATAAGGTGAACTTCAAGATTTGTCAACATTTTCCTAACATTCGTTGCACTGGTTTCCCTTTTTTCCTTCATTGATGCTGATAATAATTTCCCCAACTCAACTACCTAGGCCTACAGTTCCTTATTTTTATGTAGCATTTGCTCCTGAGACTTTTTGCACATAAGTTTTAGTCTTTTAATGCTAGCTTGATGATTGTTCTCCATGATCAATGACTTTCAATCAATCCTGATACCTCAAAAGAACAATGGAGCTTATTTAGAGAAATTCTTGCATCTATGAGGATTGTCACTCCACCCCCTTAAGGTCCATGTGTCATGAATGGATGTATGTGTGCATGATGCAAGTGAATGTGAAGAGATGGTAAAGTGCGAATGTGTGTAGATTATAGGATCTAAAACAAGCTAGCATAAAAGATAATTTCTCTTTACCTCACATTGACACCCTAGTAGACAACACTGCCAAAAATACATTGTTTTCCTTCATGGATAGGTTTTTAGGCTATAACCAAATCAAAATGGTAGCTAAAGACATGGAAAAGATCACCTTCGTAACCATGTGGGGCACTTTTTGCTACAAAGTGATGCCCTTCGGGCTCAAGAACATTGGGGAAACTTACCAAAAGGTGATGGCAACATTGTTCCATGATCTCATGCATAAGGAAATTGAGGTCTATATGGATGATATAATCGCCAAGTCACTAAAAAAAGGTGAACATGTGGCCAATTTGCAAAAACTCTTCAAAAGGCTTCCCAAATACCAGCTCAAGCTAAATCTTGCCAAATGCACATTCGATGCCACATCCGATAAACTATTAGGTTTCATTATGAACGAGAAAGGAATAAAGGTTGATCCTGACAAGGTTAAGGCCACTCAGAATTTGCAACCACCTCAAACTCAAAAGAAAGTGATACGTTTCTTAGGAAGACTGAACTACATAGCCCGATTCATATCTCAATTGATCGACAAATGCGATCTGATCTTTTGGCTACTTTAAAAACAAAATCCTAGAGAATGGAATCAAGAATGGCAAGAAGCTTTTGATAAGGTCAAGCATTACCTTTCGAATGCTCCAATACTTCTGCCACCAGTGCTCGACCGATCACTAAACCTGTATCTATCAATTCTAGACAAGTCGATGGGCTTTGTATTAGGACAACATAACGAAATAGGAAAAAAGGACACATGCTATCTATTAGCTGAGCAAGAAGTTTACAGAATATGGAAATAATTATTCATTCATAGAGAAACCATATTATGCTTTAGCTTGGATAGCCTAGAGGTTAAGGCAATACATGTTGTACCACACTACATGGCCAATTGCCAAGCTTGATCCAATCAAGTATTTGTGCGATGCTCTCACCTTGTTCGGGAAGTTAGCCAAATGGCATGTTATGCTTTCTGAGTATGATATTGTGTATGTGAATCAGAAAGCCATCAAAAGTAGTGCAATAGCAAATTTTTTGGCAATTCGAGCCACAGATGACTAGGCAATTCGAGCCACAGATGACTATCAGCCTTTAGACTTCGAGCTTTCGACGAAGACTTGATGTGCATATCTATGGTAGAGAACACTGTCAAGTGTGGGTCATTATGGAAAATGTACTTCGATTGAGCTTCAAATGCATTGAGGCATGGAATTGGGGCAATTCACATCTCGCTTGAGGAAAACCATTACATTTTCACAGCCAAATCAAACTTTGACTGCACCAACAACATAGCTGAATATGAGGGCTACATCATGGGACTCCAAGCAGCCATTGAAAAGGGCATTCGAACATTGCAAGTGTTCAGAGATTCAGCCTTCATCATTTACCAACTAAAGGGAGAATGGCAAACGCATGATGCTAGACTGATCTATCATGGGAATCTAATACCAGAGCTTAAGAAAGCGTTTGATGATATCAGCTTTCAACATCTACCTCGAGAAGAGAACCAAATTGCTGACGCTTTGGCCACTTTATCATCCATGTTCAAAGTCAATCGAGAATTGAACATCATTTCTATTCAAATGAGCATCTATACAACCCTAGCACATTGTTAGAATGTTGAGGAAGAGAAAAATGGTTTGCCATGGTATCATGACATCTTTTAGTACATTAGGGATCTTGTACAAGAAAGATGCCACCAAAATTGACAAGAAAACCATCAGATGATTAGCTACGAACTTTATTTTGGATGGTGGGGTTTTGTATAAGTAAGGTTGGGATCAGGTGTTACTCTAATGCGTGGATGCCTCCAAAGCCAAAAGAATACTTGAAGAAGTTTTCATGGTATGCACACTAATGGACACCGAATGGCAAGACAAGTCATGCGATCAGGCTACTATTGGTTGACTCTCAAAAAGGATTGCATTAGTTATGCCGGAAAGTGTCATAAATGCCAAATCTAGGTTCACAAAATCTACGTCCCATCAACACCTCTACATGTTATGACAGCTCAATGGCCTTTTTTATTTGGGGCATGGACATGATTGGACCAATTACCCCTAAGGCTTCTAATAGGCATCGCTTAATTTTAGTTGCTATCGATTATTTCACCAAGCAGGTAGAGGCAACTTTTTATGCCAATGTCACCAGATCTATCATATGCAAATTCGTAAAGTTGGACATCATTTGTAGAAATAGTCTTCCCAAACAGATCATCATGGATAATATGGGTAATCTAAAACACAAGATGATGCAAGTAGTCTGGTCTCAATTGAAGATTCAGCATCAAAACTCTGTCCCATACCATTTAAAAATGAATGGGCAATTGAAGCATCCAACAAGAACATCAAGAAAATAGTTGAAAAGATGGCCAAGACATACAAAGATTAGCATAAAAAGTTACCTTTTGCATTACATGCCTATCGCATAGCAATCTGAACTTCCATGGGTGCTACACCCTTCTTTTTGGTTATGGCATGGAGGTTGTCTTACCAATCAAGGTTAAAATCCCTTCACTTAGAGTCTTGATGGAATCCCAACTTGAAGAAGCTAAATGGGTTAAGAGCTGATATGAGGAACTAAATCTCATTGAAGATTAAAAAAATTAAAGCCATTTGTCATGAGCAGTTATATCAGAAGCGCATGATGAGGTCCCATAACAATAAAGTCTATCCTCGCTAATTTTAAAAAGGTGACTTGGTACTTAAACAAATTCTCCCAATCTATAAAGATACTCATAGAAAATGAACCCCAAATTGGGAAGGGCCACACATGATAAAACGTGTATTCTCTAGAGGAGCTCTAATCTTAACTGAGATGGATGGTAGCGACCTACCTAACCCTATGAACTCTGATTCTGTTAAAAAATACTATGCCTAAAATAACTTTAGGATGAAAAAAAACTGGAAGGGCATTCTATTAGTCCTTCACCTACCATTCTCCAAAAACAAAAAAAAAAAAACAACAAAACAAAATAAAAAGAAAAAAAAAAAGAAAGCAAAGAAAACTAGCTTAAGTTGAAAACCAGAGAGGGCGACTTAAGCGACTAGACCCATTTACGCCATATTTACAACTCTAATCAAGACACCAAGTCATAACCTAACGCATCTATTCTATGCTAACCAACCACACCAAACCTCATCCACACCTGCACTAAAAAAATGGAAACTACCTAACTTTGAGGCCACTATCCTACCGTAGGGCAATCTAAGGAATTTTCTTATGAATGGCTAGCACTAAAAGGATTATTACTCGAAAGAAATCTCCAAAAGCACTTAGTGGAAAATTCATGTCATTAGCATCAGAGCCAATTGACCAGGAAGATTTCTCTTATCTCTTTTGTATTTCAAAGTCATTCACAATCTCATAGGTTTGTCACAACTTGTATCCTCATTCTTCGAATGAAAATACAATTACTTAATTTCTCACAAAATCTTTTCGTAACCCTGCATTCCATGTTGCATAATGTTTATCATTTAATTGATAATGCTTGATAAATAAACAAAATTGATAACAGGATTACCTAGCATTACTTAGAAAGATAGAACTTTGCAAGAGCTTTGTTTCATGTCTAAAGACTAAGAATAAACTCTTAGGGCCACAACCGGTCCTACCCTGGGACCCCACATCTTAAAAATATGCTCCAAACCTTCTCCCAGTAAATAATCATGGACCTCACATACCTTTGAAGAAAGGACAACCTTAACATTCAAAGCCTTTGGAAATCTAGAGCAAATTTGACAAACCCTAGGCAAAAGCCTACCTTATCAAAACTGAAGAAGGCCAAAACCAAACACTAAATTAGTCTTTTAAAGTTATTACCCTTGCATTATTTAGACAAGCACTTGCATCCCCATGTATTATGCAGCAGTTAACATCGTACAAGTACCAGCTCCAATATATAAAAGTCAAATTTGTGAGAAACCTAAGGTACAATTTTTTGATTTTGAAAAACCTCAAAAAGCCTCAAGTAAGTACCTTTCACTTTACGTGCTCATCGAAAATCACTTAAGAGGGGTATCTGAACTCATTTCTTTCTATACCTCAAAGAGCAGGACGTATTTCCTTACTTACCATAAAGCCCGCATAAGCTGGTGGCACCTACCTACCTCAGTCCTCAAAGACCTAGATGCTTAACAAAGCCCACACAAGCTATAGGCACCTATCTACCTTAGTCCACAAAGTGTTGGACATTTTTCTTTACCTACCCACACAAGCTTGTGGCACCTACCTACCTCAGTCCATAAAAAGCTAGACGCTTATCGAGTTAAAGCCACACAAGCTGCTGGCACCTAACTACCTTAGTCCACAAAGAGCTGGACATTTTTTTTACCTATCTTAAAGCCCACACAAGCTGGTGGCACTTGTTTACCTTAGTCCAAAAAGAAATGGACATATTTTCTTACCTACCTTAAAGCCCACACAAGCTGCTGGCACTTATCGCCTTAGTCTACAAAAAGTTGGACGTTTCTTTTTTACCTACCTTAAAGCCCATATAAGCTACTGGCACTTGTCTACCTTAGTCCACAAAGAGTTGGATGTCTTTTTTTACCTACCTTAAAGCCCACACAAGCTACTGGCACCTCTCTACCTTAGTCCACAAAGAGTTGGACATTTTTTTTACTTACCTTCAAGCCCACACAAGCTGGTGGCACCTGTTTACCGTAGTCCACAAAGAGCTGGATATCCTTTTTTACCTACCTTGATGCCTACATAAGCCGATGGCACTTGTTTGAGGTTAAACTCAAAAAATAGCCTAATAAGGAGGTCAAACCCAACAAAATACATCAAAATCTCTTTTTCTACAAGTATATTAAACCCATCTTGATGTGATACTAAACAACTCTTTACTTCTCTGTAGGCACACGAAACCATCATTCTACTTGAACAAAATGGTTTCTATTTATCTTTACCCTGTTCCTAATATTTAGCAATGCCCAAAGAGGGGTAGCTATAGACACCTCATTTTGTCTGACCCATTTTTGGCACCTAAGACTCAATTAAATGATGATAAAATCAAAAATTAAAATGAAATTGGGGGACAACTGTTGAGTGCAGTATTATCGAGCTCTATTTAGCAACACGGCATCAGAGGAAAAATTTTTTGGGAAGGTCTGAAATGCCTATGGGCCACTTTTCATGGTGTCATTAGGGTCATTCAAATGAATACATAGATTAATTTCCTATTGTTTATGACCAAGTTAAGGTAACTCAGGAAGCCACAAGTATGCACAAGCAATTTTGGTGCATAAGTATTGATATGGGGCCTTTACGCCGTCAAAAACTTAAATTTTCACATGTAGTATTGATACAAAAGGGTTTGCTATCGATACTTAAGGTATGGTATCGATATCTAGCCTATTTGTATCGTTACAGACCTTGGTAGTAGCTAAAGTTATGATTTTTTGCAAAATGTATCAATACACAAGCATGAGTATCGAAACAAATCCATGGAGTATCGATACATGCCTCTAACTCTCAAGACTGGAAACATTTTTTGCTCTTAGTATTGATACACACTATTGACACTCAGGGGTAAAGAGTACTTTGTGTATCGATACAACATGTTTTGTATCGATACACCAAGGTATTTATCCCTATTTTAGACCACTTTTTAGCCTTCAAAAATCTGATTCAAATATGTTTTTCGGACTAAGAAGTCATCATAAAACATTGCAAACCTTGACTACGGGCTTATGATTGAATTTAAACCAATTTTGAAAGCCCAAATAACCAATAACAAGGGTCACTTTCATAAAATATATTGTTGTAAGAAGGCATGGCAAGCATATCTCCAACTGTAGGCTGTCATAGCCTTTTTGCCTCCCTGCTCAGCATGGCAGAACCAATAGAAAGAAAATCAGTTGAGCATAGTAGCTGGAGATGTCCCTGGTGCAGGAAAGAATGATAAAAAATGCCCTTGCTTTGTCTTTTAAAAGCATTAGCTGAGCAATGAATTTGGGGGGGACTTTAAGCTATCTAAAAAAAAAAAAACCTTCAGCCTTTTTTCAAGAAAGCTCTCCAGCAATCTCAAAAAAGACTGGATCCATTCCCAAAAATCCTACAGCAATCCCCGCTCTAAAAACTCACCAAAAACACTATTATATTGCTTTTCACCCTCAACCATCTTCAATTCTCGTAGGTTCCTAAAACCACTACCATAAAACCTTTAAAAACTCAACCTTTCACACACTTTCACCCTAAAAACACCACACCAACAACCATATTACTAGAAAGCTTCTTCCTTTCATCTTTTTTTTGCTAAATAATAGCAAAAAGAGGGAAGGAACTGAGTTTAAAGTCACTGCTTTAAGAGAGGAGGAAATTTTAAGCTCCTGTTGGTATATTTTCTACCTTATTCCATACATTTTTTATTTTTATCATCCACTTCATTTCAGTGAGCCCTTCATGCTGCCATTACCCTTCTAAGACTCTCATGCATTATTGTTGCCCTTGGTTGTGGTAGTCCTAGGATCTTGATGACCCTCTTAACACGTTGATGTTGTTTGGATATATAAACTCGCCATACTTCATTTTTATCATTGCACAGCCTCTGTTTATGCATTTCTTGCCATGTTCCTTCCATATTCACATATCCATCTCATATTTAAATGGTCACCTTAACATGTTTTATGTACGTTCATACATTTTCTTATGTTTTAAGGAGTCTCATGAAATAAAAATGATGTCTTGATAACTTCAGCATCCATTCCTTAAACATATTCGTGTCATCTCCATGCTCCTTGTTCATCATCTTCTTACATTTTTGTCACCCATTTTCATGTCAAAAAGTCAACTTTGTATGTTTACATGTTTAATCCATGTTTATTGTTGTATGAACTGCATTTTGTTTATGACATCTACGTTAAATGCTTGCTTGTTTTCTAAAAACCCTATTTTCAAAAAAATCCCCAAGTTCATGCTGCCTCCGATAGATGAAGAATAGCATGGATTTAATGCTTACATGAATTGGCATTCCAATCTTAGGGATAAAACAAATATTTCAGCTCTGGATTCATGATGAGACAAGTTTAAAGATGTTATTTTTCAAGCAAAAGAACCCCTTTTTAGTTGGCAAATACTAAGCCTTGATCTCGAGTCTAACACCTTCATGGCTTGGGCAATGAGTTATTTCATTATCCCAAACTACTTCAAGATTGTGGAATGAACTCGTGATGCCTGAGTCATTCTTTCCCCTGTGTTATGGACGTTCGAACATCCACAATTCAAGTTTGACCCCCAAAGAACCTGAAAAATCAAATAATCCCCTATTTTCATCCCGGTAGCATAGTAGTCTAAATTTTAAAAACCATTTTTGAACCATAAAATATTTTCTCTAATTTTTATAATATTTTCTTGTAAAGGGCATTAAATTACCTTTCTAACAGTGTCTTGTCTACCCTTGGATCACCCTAGATAAAGGAGTTATGATTTTTTGAACCTTTGCTTTCTGAAACCTCTGGAACCGATGTGCAATATTCTATTTGAGCTATTTTAGCCCATCAATGATTTTTATGAAATCTTTTAAATATTTTTCTTAAAAAGTTCACAAAATTCCCTTTCTAGAAAAGTATTATTCAAGATTTAACAATTTCGGATAAGCCTGGAAGATTTTTCAAAATCCATCATGCCCTTTTACTTGTACATGCTGCTAGTGTCGAGACAATCCTAATTTCAAAAATTAAGTTCACCTAGAAGGTAATTTTTTTAGAATTTTTAAAATATTTTTATATAAAACCTTATCAAGTTACCTTTCCAACGGTCCCTTTTTACGCCTTGAAGCCTTCGCATGCACTCAAAATGAATTTGGGAAAGGAGATGACATGATGCTATCCCCTCTTTTTTTAACTTAATTTCTAAATCTCCTTTTATTGAAACATTCAAACATCTTGAAATGCACCTGATTGGTTCCCCCACAGCACAAGCCCTTTAGACTCTGATCAAGACTAAAATAACAAAATGATTTCATACTAGATACCTCTTTTTTTCGATATTAAAATTTTCACTAGTGGGGATACTCCAACCTCACTACTCCAAGGAGATACTCCAAACCCATTCTTTATCAAAAATTCAAATTTTCTCTTTATTCCTAAATATTTTCCTAACTCTATCTTTGGGGATACTCCAACCCCATTCTTAATCAAAATTCAAATTTTTTCTTTATTCTTAAATATTTTCCTAACTCTATCTTTGGGGATACTCCAACCTCACCTCTCCAAGGTGGATACTTCAACCCCGCTTTACTTTAAAAAATCTAAAATTTTCTCTTTTCTGGATGCCTCAGACTACTTTGATCACAATCATCTTTGACCCTCTAAATTACCACCAAATCCAAATTGGTTTTTAAAATTGTCATCCCGCTTATTCTTCAATAATCGAAGGTAATTATGAGATACATTTTGATTGTCCCTCTTTTTTATGATCTTTTGTTTGTGATTGCTTGTTCATGATGTTATTATATTTCCCTTTTTTCATCTTACTAACTCGTTTCTTTTTGTAGTGATTACCGTGCATTCACGTTTAAAATTTATTTTTTTAATAAAATTTACTAGATAATGTTCCGTGTTGTTATCTCCATAAGGCCTAATACGAAACTCCAAATTTTTTAAATCCAATCTGAATATCATTTTCCCAAAAAATCCCTATGTTCCTCACATCTCCAAGGCGCATAGGTGAGCTAATTTTCTTTTAAAAAAATTAGATCTAAATTTATAAAACTTCATGCATTAAAGGGAATTATATCTAAATAAAGACTAAATGGAACCGATTTAACTAAGACCAAAGTGAGACATAGTTAGTAGGTATCGATTTCAGGCGTCATGGGGATGCTAATCCTTCCTTACGAGTAACCAACTCTCGAACTAAACCAATGAATCTCAAGCTTGTTCGAAATCATAAAATCAAAAACAATACCTTTCCAAAAAAGGAATTTCTTGAAATTTTTGAGAAAAATATTTTAAAAATCCAAAAAACTCATCTAGTTGGCCGAAATGGGCCAAATAGAATGTAAGTCACTAATTCCAGAGGTTCCAAATAGCAAAGGTTCAAAAAATCATAACTCTCTCATTCGGAATAATTTGAGGGTAAAAAAGACACCTTCAGAAAGATAATTTGATGCCCTTTAAGGGAAAAATATCAAGAAATTCAAGAAAAATGTTTTAGGGCTCAAAACTTATTTTTTAAGTTATGAGTGCAATGCTGGTAGGGCAAAATAGGGGATTTTTTTTTGTTTTTGACTTTTCTAGGATGAGGCTCTGGTTATAGACATTGAATGTCCATAACAAAGCGCGTTAACGACAATGACTTCATAAGCTCATTCGCACAATCTCGAAGTAATTTGGGACAATGGAATAGCCCATTAACCAAAGTCACTAATAAGGGAATTACACTCAAATCAAGGCATAAACACTTTAAAATAGACAAAAAGGTATTTTATTTTGAAAATCATAATTTTTAACCTCAATTAATGATGAATCCAGACATAGAAAGCTTGATTTATCTCCAAGATTGGAGGACCAATTTAGTCCAAACATTAAATCCATGTTACTCTCCATTTATTGGAGGTAACATAGACTTAGGGATTTTTTGAAAATCAGATTTTTGCAGCAAACAAGCAACAAAGAAAGGCATCAAGAAAGTATTTTTAATCATGAAAAGCATGCAAACAAGGCATCTATGACAGCAACAACAAAACAACATTTTTGTCAACACAAAACAACATTTTTGTCAACACAAAACATACTAAAAGTGCAAGAAACATGGAAAAATGCATGAACATTTGAGAGAATGCTTATGACAACATAAAAAATGTTATGAACATGTGAAAAAATGTCTCCATGGCATGAAACAAGTGATAGCAAGTGTTTACCATAGCAAAAATGTGATTTTTATGTCATCAAGCTCACATAAACATTATCAAGCCCAATAGAAAATCAAATCATCATGACATAACAACGTATCATCAATATTATGCATGAATGACAGTGAAGAATGCCAAGAATCAATAAAACAGTGGTTATTCTAAGATGAGCTAAGGAAAATGTGATTTTCGAAGCATTAAAGCAACATCAAGGCACCATAAACTCAAAATATCATCAAAACAAGCTCAAAGATGCATGTTTTCCTATGAAGGTCATGGTTTCATGAGGATTGGTTAGCTGTGATGGCATGAAAGGTGTGTATATGCAAAGAAATGAAGAGAAAAGTGTAAAAAATATACGAATAAAGCTTGCAAAACCCTTTTTTCCTTGTTCACTTAAAGCGATAATTTTTAAGCTCCTATGGTTTTCTGCGCTTTTGGTTTTTGGCTCGCTTTTCCATCCTCTTCTTGCTATAGATAAGTTAGAATGAGTGGCAAAGGTGAGCTTTGAGGTGACACTATGGATGGAGAAGATTTTGGTAGTGAAAGAAAATAAGAAATGAAGGTTTTGGAGAGGTTTTGGAAGACTATTGGAAGAGCTACGAAAATGGAGGATTGTTTTTGAGAAATATGGTCTGTAAGAGTTTTTTATTTCTTGAAAGTGTATGAATGAAAAAGAGTCCTTTGGTTGAGCCAAAGTTGGCTATTTTATATGGAAATGCTCAGCCAATGGTTTTTTGAAGCCAAAGCAAGGGTATTTTTGAGTTTTCTCCATGTACCACATAACAGAACTAGGTACTATGCTCAGTGGCTGAAATTTTGTTGGCTGCAACAAGTAAGTTGGTGGAGTAGAGGGCCTGAAGCAGCCTACAATTAGAGAAAAGCTAAGAATGGCCCTAAACTATATTTCATGAAAATGTCTTATTTTTTAGTTATTTTGGGCCTCAAAAATTTATTTGTTCCAATCATAAGTGCAATGTTGAGGCCTAGTATGAATTTTAATGACTTTTGGTGCCAAAAACACATCCAAATTGGATTTTTTGATCAATGGTGCAAAGGCTGAAAAATGACATGAACTAGGCAAAAATGCCTTGATGTATCGATACAAAGAACTTTGCATCCATATAAAGAGCAAATTTTGCCTTCCAACATTAATACAAGATGGCCTATATCGATACCAAGAGCAAAAATTCCTTTCTAGTCTTGAGACTAGAAGGCCTATATCAATACCAAACCAATTGCATCAACACTTCCATCAATATATCGACACAGTTTGATCAAAAATCATGATTTTAGCTATGACATAAACTTGTATTGATACAAACACCCTTGGTATCGATACCTTACCTTAAGTATCGATATATAACCTTTTTGCGTCGATACAACTTGTGAAATTTGGATTTTTGTTGATGTGAAAGCCCTATATCAATACCTATGGGCTATGTGTCAATCCTATATGCACAAATGTGACTTTCACATACCTTTGGCTATTCAAACTTTTTACCATGGCTAGGAGTGATAGGGGATTGATCTACGCTTGCTTGAATGATCTTGATGACATCTTGAATGGTGACATTTGATGTATTAAATATTCGCCCAGACAAAATAGGGAATCGATCCATGCTCATCTGAATGACCTTGATGATGCCTCAAACAATAAACTCTGATGCCACAAATGTTGGCCTTCTTTTTTCATAATTTTTAATAGGGTCCCTAGGCATTTCAAACCTTCCCAAAAAAAATTCTCCTGGCATCATGTCGCCTAGATGCTTAGTAACACGACACCCGACAATCCTTCCCTTTGTTATTTTTATTATTTTATTCTATTACCTTTCAACTAAGCCCTAGGATATCAAAAGTTGGCCAAAAAGAAAAATTAGTGCATTTCATCTGGAAGTCTCTGATTGGAGATAGTTTGTTAGAAAAAAGCTCGAACAAAATAGGGTGTCTACAGTTAGTTTAGGCCAAAGTAAGTTTTTACCAATAAATAAGGGTTTTGGCTTTTAGTGAGAGTTATACCACTTGTGAAATAAAAGCCTTATATACTAGAGAGAGTTGTATTAGGGTTTTTCTTGTGGGGAGTTATAATATCTATGATAAGGGTTTTTGTAACTTCGTCCATGCAAAAGTTACAAGTTGTAGTTCCTTTATAGTGGAAAATTTTTCTACTCTTTTGGGTCATGAGTATAGGCAGTTAAGGCCAAACCACATTCAATTTTGTATTGCTCTATTTTATGTTTGCTAAGTGTTTGTTGTGGGCCGTCACGCTATCCCAACATATAAGCATTTCAAATCAAACTACGTACTTAATATGTCTAGCTTTTGTAAATATATGCCCTAAAGCTAATTAGCTTGGTTAAAACCAAGCCATCATTTAGTCCAGTTATACAAGGTTTTTTTTTTTCCATTTTAGTATATGATGGTAGATTGTCATCAAGTAGTAATTGGATGAAACCCATGAGACACATTGGCTTTGCAAAGAAAATGTAATGGATTACAATTACGGGACCTTTATTTATCAAAATTGTATTTCTAGAAACATTTCTAGTCATCTTATTGTCAAGATAAGACATTGAGAATGCTTAAAGACTAGCATATGTTAAGCCTCTATGCATATGATGCATACAATTGATCTTAAAAGTGTAGAGATCTTGGAATACTATGTCACTAAACATGACCTCCTGTGAGAATGCCGTTTGGTATTGTCATTCAAGAATCAATGGAAATGTTCTCACATGCAAGTTGTGTAAATAGTCCTCATGCTTGTAATACTATGTCATCTTACATGCGGAATGTCAAAATTTGATTTCACCACAAACTATTCCCAAGAAAGGATGGCTATGGAGGGTGATTTTGGTTATTACATGAACCATGTAAAGGTGGATAAGTGATCTAGAGAAGATTCACTACTCCAAGTGACGTCGGAGACATAACTCATTTGCATTCGGCTTCGATTAACTTCATAAAGTCAATGACCAATGCATGATGGATTTAAGAGAAGTCATTTTTGTAAATTCATGATGTTAACCATAAGCTGCAAGAATTAACATGAATTGAGACATTAGTAGACACTATACCATGCTCATGGTCTTTCTAGGATATTTGGTGAAAAAACAAAATTAATGTTAGGCTAATCACTAGAAGGTTTCAAAAAAGGTTGACATTGACTCTATGATATTTGGGTGGTTATGATGATTTGCTAGAGTCCGTTCATGATCTACTAATGTAATTAATAAGATTAATTATGTTCATTTCCAATATATTCAAAACCTAATAGGTCACACATAATTGAACATATCATTCGATTAAACTTAGGATTTAATTAAGTTGGACTCAATTAAATAAAAGGTTAAATTTGAGCGACTTAATTAAAATTTTCAATAAAAAAAAATAAGAAATAATTAGGATTTTAAAAATTCAAATTTGATTGTCTTAATATTATAAAGTGGATGTACTTGTTGATAAGACAACGATGTCTTAGACCTAATGGTTTTTAGGACAAGTTGAAATTGTTTCACTTGTTGAGATATTTGATTGAGAATCAAATCTTTATTCTTGAACTATGGGTTAATGAAATATCATCATTGATTTAGTTTAATGTTATAAGATAAAATTAATTGATTATAGACTTGCAAGTGAAAAAAGTTCCTTTTGAGTGAGAAGATTTAATTGAAAATTAACTCTAGTCTACTAATATTATTCTAGCCTAATGAAAGCATGAATAAAGAATGGGTTTATTGAAATATTCTTGTTCACATATTAACTAAGGTAAATTGGCCCAATGACACTAATAGTTAGTTGATAGGAATTTAGTTTTCATGCATATCACAAAAAAATAAATGAAATTAAATAGACATGCATAGTGAAAGTATGAAAAGCAGACAAATACCAATTCTCTCCAGGGATCATCTTACATTTTAGTAATCAACCAATTATTTCAAGAACAATTGAAAGCTCAAAAATCATACCTCAACCAAGGGATATCTAACATCAAATTCCAACTTTGCTCATCCTTGGACGCGAGCCTGGTTGTCAAAAACTAACACCATCCAAGTGTCTGACCTCTAACAATTATATACATGGGTGACTTAAGAAACCTTTACAAGGTTAGGATTATGCTTAGAAGAGGGCTATGCTAGTAGCATTAGTTTTGCAAACTATACCCTTATTCTTCTTTTAGTCTCTCAATATCGAATGCTTAAAGCAAGAAAACATTTTTTTCCTCTAGATAGGTTGTGGCTAAAGAGAGAATGAGAAGAAAATTTTCAACCAAGCTTTTCCACACTGTAGGGTATAACTAAACAAAAAGGATACATTGGCAGGTTAAGTTCAAGCCAATTCTTTGTTTAGTTGCTTTTAAAACCTTACACTTAATTAAACAATTCAATCAAGTCCTCAAGAGATCATTATCTCTTCAATTAAGTCCAATTCCATTTTAATTCCTAAAATCACCTTTTATATTGTAACTCATTAGGCCTTTAACATTTGGGCAATAAATATATATTATTCAATTAAGAATATTTATATTTATAATGTTAATATATGCATTAGAGCCAATTAGCTTGGATGAAGCATACATAAGTTAATAATGCAAACTAGCCACTTAAATTAGTAATATAAGGTTTTCTTTCATGTTAATAGCATGACTGACAATCATGAACTACTAATTGGATAAAGCTCATGGAACACAACTAGCCTTGTAAAGGAATTTTAATGAGTTACAATTATGAAATCCTGATACAGCCATGTTCCTAAAGTTGTTCTTTGTCATTGTATTATCAAGACAAGGCATTAGCAATGCTCAAAGATAGAACATGTTATGCTTTCTTACTTGTGAAGTAAACAACCGATCTCATGGGTCGAAGCATATAGGATACTTAGGATGGCATGTGGATGCTTGTTTTGTGAAAAAAAATCATTAAACATGGCCCGTGCGAAAACTACATTGGTATTCTCATTCAAGTGTCTATGAAAATCTTCTCACATGCCAATAATGTAACTAGTCCTCCGACTTATGATACTAGGTCATCTTATATGGGGAGTGTCATGCTTTGATTCCATCACAAATAGTTTTCATAATAGATAAATGTCAAAGGTAGGGTGTTTTTGGGTATGGTATAAAGCATTAGAAGGTGGTTGAGTGATCCAGAGAGGATTCACCACTCCAAGTGACATTGAAAACATATCTCGTATGTTCTTAGCTTTGGTTAACTTGATAAAGTCGTTGATCAACGCATGTTGAATTTAGGAGAAATAGTTTCTCCAAATTCATGAGGTTGGCCATATGCTATAGGAAATAATATGGAGTGATGCATGAGTGAACACTACACCATTCTCATGGTCTTTTCAAGATATTTGATGAAAGGATCGAATTACATTACTAAGCTAGTTACTAAAAGGTTTCTTCAAGAGCATATTGACTTTTCAACATTTAGGTGGTCATGATAGCTTGCTAGATCCTACTCCTGATCTATGAACATAGTTAATGAGATTAACTATGTTCATTGCCAACATGTTGAGAACTTAATGGGTCATACATAATAAGATGACACGTTGGATTAAATTCGGAGTTTAATTAAGTATGACTTAATTAAATAAAAGGTCTAATGAGGAAGACTTAACTAAATTAGTTCAATTACGTGTTAATAAAGACATAAATTAGATTTATGAAATTTAATTAGAGATGTCTTAATGTGGCAGTAAAGATAAGAATGTCTTATCAAGATCATGTCTAAGAGTATGCATGTCAATAAAGATATCTTGGTTTTGGTCCAGATAATTATTTTGGGTAAATTAAATAATTATTTGATAATTATTTAATAATATTTACATGAAGTAAATTTGTTTTATTTTGGTGAGAAATTTAGTTGAGAATCAAATGTTCTTGCATGTAAATAGAGGTTGGCCCAAAAGCCTAATTATTAAGTCGAATGAGCCTTGCATTGAACAAAACCTATTTGAACTTCATATGACTTACGCGTAATATTGGTGGGCTCTATTGGTGGTGGATTAGGCCTAGGTATTAAGTAGCTAATAGATGGGCCCAATTAAATGGGCTAGGTAAAAAAATTTTACTTGAATCCCTATGAAAACATCAAGAGTGGCATTACCTAGTAGGTGTGGTAGTATTAGGCTTGGTTGACCCATTAGTTAAACCAAACCTAATTTTAAATGTATATATATATATATATATCAATAAGGTTTTTGGCTAAGGTGGCTATCGAAAAACCCTAGGCACAAAAGCCTAAGATCCTTGCTAGAGTTAGCACAAACAATAAGTTTTCCCTAAGCTCTTTGTGCAATTTCATCTTTTGAGATCTCGAATCGTCTTTTGGTCTAATAAAAGTAAAAGAATAGTTTTCTAGCATTAGAAAGAGTAGCTGCCATCCATAGAAGGCTAAACATTGCCATTACCACCTCCCTATAGCCACCCTGCAACGTTATCCCATATCCTTACGACTTCCTAGAACTGCTTTTAGTTGTTGTGAGAGAGAAAGATTGTATGCTACAATTTGGCTAAGGCTTTATAAGCTTTTTGGTTATCACTGGAGAACCACTAAATCTCATGAAAGCTTTAATAGATATATGTGTAGAATAATGTTAGAGGTAGGATACATGTGATGTTCATGATCTAGAAAATACTCTCAAGGAGTTTTTGCCGCCACTCATCAAGTGTCTTTGGGAATTGATTTAACTCTAGATTATGATATCTGAGAGTCAAGTATTCCCTTATCAAATGGGTGATTAAATAATGTTAAAATATTAATATGATTTATTACACATTATACACTCCCTAAAGATTCGTAGAGAAGTCTGACTATTTCGATGTTTACATCTTCTACAGCTATCTTAATGTTATTTTGTTGATTTTTAAAATCAACAACTACGTGAGGTCAAACTTTACTGGGATATGATCTCTGCATATAGACCAAAAGCAACATCTAGCAATGCACCATTGTACCCAAATGCCAGAAGAGTCAATATGGTTTTTTGGTAAACCTTAGTGTAATTCGATCTTTCATCATATACCCTAGAAAAGGCAAGAGCATGGTGCAATGTCTACTCTTAGCCATTTCCATGTTAGTCTTGCAATTGTTATAAATTAACTCCACTATTTTTACCTTGGCCAAGGACTTAATGATTTAATACGAGATGGGAACAAATGAATATGTCTTATTAAATCACTTGGGGCAATGAATCCTCTTTGGAGCAGTCATCTAGCTTCGTATGCTTCATGTTATACTAAAATCACCCTATAATAGGCATCCCTTCTTAAGACTCATTCATGATAATATCAAAGCACTAGAATACATGTACAAGATGACCTAGTGTCACAAGTCAAAAATTAGTTACACTACTAACAAATGAGAGTATTTTCTTTTCGAATATTATCCCCAAGTATTTGTATAACTCAAGCTATGCAGTTACTTGCATCATATTCATGGAACCTTAAAACATGCTAGTCTTTAGACATTGTCAATGCCCTATCTTAACAATACATTAACTAAGAACATTTTCAAAAATACAACTTTGATGCGAAAGGATCTCACAATTGTAACTCGTTACAATTTCTTTTGCAAGGCCAATATGTTTCAAGGATTTTATCTTTCGTAAGCTATTAATAAAATTTACAATATAACTTATGGATAAAGATAACCTCAAATACATTAAATAATACTAAAATGTATGACACATGAAATGATAAAATAGTGTGGTACAAGCAAATCATGATTGGCTTGCGGGACATGCACTAACAATTTCCCACTAGCACTGAGCCAATTACCTGTGTCCAAGTCTAATACCCTCCAAATGGCAATTATGTTTCTACAAAGTAGCTTCCCATCATCTCAATTCCCTCAATTATTTCTTTAATTGCACTGGTCTACCATCCTAATTTGTCAATTTTTCCTCCCTTCATCTCAATTTTATTAATTGGCCTTTCAATTTCATTTGCTCTAAAGTTTTAACTTCTTTTCAATTTAGTGCCTCCTTCCATTCCATCCCCTATCACCTCAATTTCCATAACTGGTTATTCAGTTGCACTCCTACCATCCTAATTTCACCAATTTCACCTCCGTCCCTTTCAATTTTATGGATTAATGCTCCAATTACATTTTTTTTTTCCAAAATGTTTTAACTACATTGTCCATTTTTAAATTAAAGCTTTAATTTCACCCTTCTATCACTTCAATTCTTCAATTGCGCTTCTCCATAACTACTATTTTCAATTTAACTCTTCAATTTCGCTTTTTCATACTTTAATTTTTCAATTTAATTCCTCCGCCAATACTACTATAATTTAATCCTTCCCATACTTTCAATTTCTTTTATTTAGTCATTCCACCAATTCTCTCACAATCAATTCATCAGTTTCATCCCTCCATCAATTTAATTTCTTCAATTTTGCCCTTTCACCATCCTCCCAAAAGTATTTAATCAGAGAATTAGAGAAATGAGATAACCTTGGGTAACTAAAAATTAATTATTTAAGAATCCCAATAAAATTAGGAATCTACATTGTCAAATAGAACTATGGATTGTAGTACATGACACAAACACAAAAAAAATAATTAAAATATGAAAATGTGAAAATAACATAAATACAACACAAATAAACAAACATATCAAAACACATATAAAACAAATTATTAACGTGCCTAATTTTATATAAAATTTATAGCACGTTAAATACGATTATGAAAAAATAACTCAAATACAAACACAATAACAAATGACATAAAATTAGAGGTTATTTAAATAATGTCAATTCAACCTTGACAATTTCAAACACAACATGATTATACAACACGAAAACATAAAAAAATGAAAGCATAACATGACATAAAAATAATATAAACATTATCAATACATGAACAAGCCAAAATCTACATAAAATCAATTATTAACGTCTCAAAATTTATATAAATATATAATATATTGAATACAATTATAATATGAAAATAACATGAATACTACATGAGTACACTTTTTTTCACCAAAATTTTAAAAAGTTGCTACGTGATAAGCCAAAGGAGAGCACAATGCAAATAAAATATGAAAAAAATAATTAAAACATCAAACAATAGAAAAAATAATATAAACATACAAATATATCAAAATCTACATAAAATAAATTATTGATATGTCAATTTATATAACTATATATAATTAATATGATTGGGACAAAAATATTACTACCATGCGTATACACAAATCTTTCTTCACAAAAATTAAAAAAAAAAAAAATGCTTACCGCTCAACAGGCATCTTTTAGAACAATGCGTGTTTTAACAGTTATAGATATAACAGCCGATATATATATATATATATATGCTAAATCTGCGGTTAGTTTGTCACAAAGCAAGAATAAACTTGACAACGGTTGCAAGGCGTACCGAATTTACCTAAGCAATTATACGAGGCCACAGATGAAAAAAAAAATTCAGCAAAATCAGGGCCCCCGCTCCGAAGAGGGTAAGAGTTTACCCTGTCCTTTTGTTCAACTATGGGCATACGCTTTAATAATTCAATTCCACCTGACTTAAGCGTTTCAAAATTTATTAAATTTGTTTTTTTATAAGAAAAAAAAAAGGAAAGAAACCTAGTTTATGTACAACGTACAAAAAAACAAAAATTGGGATGAAAATATTGACATCCTACAAAACTTGTTAATGTACTACTTGTTCATTGTTGCCGGTTTCATCAGTTTTCATTTCATCTTTAACCTTATTAGTATCAATGGCGATATCAGTCGTAGTATCCTCTTCTACCGGCGTCTTCCGCAGCTGTAGCTCCAACTTCAGCCTTTTAATCTCATTGTCTCTCTCTTCTAGTTTCTCTTGCAAGAAATACACCTGCAACATAATATAACCTAGTTAAAAGCTTGCCTTAAGCAACACAATATGACTTAATTAAAAGCTTGTCTTAAGCAAAATTATAACTGCTATAGAATGACAAGGCTTTCAGGGCAAAACAATAGTAGTAATTGCATATGATCTGACAACTAAATGTCAATTATCCTGAGGAGCCAGACGGGATTCCCATGCATGTAAATGGAAAGAGTAATTTGGGTTAAAGAAGAAAAAGTACAGAAATAGGGCACATAAAACTCAGCATGATGGACATGGAAATGGAATTTTCACTATAACAAGAGCAACAAAGAACGGATAATCCTAATATTTGCAGATAATACTCGAAAAATACCTCCTAAGGATACTAAACCTCTAAAAGTCAATTTTCCATTTCTTCATGCAATGCGATGGTTCACTTTAATGAGAAAAGATATAAAGATGAGGGGGATAAAAACCATTTCATTTGATCTTTCTGCATCATCCGTCAGCCCCTCTATTTGTTTGTACAGAGCTGCATGCAACAAAACAGTAATAATCAAAGGTGGCAGGAACAAAAAAATTTTCAACCATGGAATAACAATTTTGATTAAAAAAATAGCAAACAACATATTCAAGTTCTCACTAAACTTAAGACATCCATAATAGGATTCATTCAACCCAAAAATCATAGCTTATTTAACACAGACCTTCAAATTGACTTCTGAGTTCCGCATTTTCAGATTTTTGCAATGCAAGTTTCATAGCCAATTCATGCATCTGCAAAGAACAAAGAGTCCAGCAAAAAATAGTCAAATCAGCATAAATAACAGTTCAAAATCTCAACATAATTGAATCATATACAACATTGAAAGACATTTCAATCTATTTCAGGATACTTTCAAGTTCAAAGCACAAGGACACTTTTATAATTAACATAATTGAGGCACCAGGAAATATACTCCAAAGATTTCCAAAATTTATCCGTATCCCACTCCCTAATTTTGCGTAGGAAAGATGCATGCTTAAACACATAAAATGACATGCACCCAGAAAACAATGCATGTATAATAACTCTGATACCTTTCCTTCCTCTGCTTGATTACCAATCTCCTCATTTTCCTCTTGCAAGGTTCTACACTTCGCCATCAGCATCTTTCCCATTTTGCTTTGTGGAGTAAAACTAACAGCAGCAATATTTTCCTGCAGCTCCTTAACCTTCTTGTCCTTTTCCTCAACCAAATTCTATCTTCATAACATTAGAACTAAGAATAACACAATGGATTATTTAACAGCATGCATGAAACATCCAAATTGCAGCATGAAAATGACCCTGAATGGCTAATCTATGCACAGGGCACAATCCAACAGCAGATTAAACTTAGCGCCCTCTACCTTTTAACTCACAAACTAATTGTACAATTAGCACCTAGAAATGAGTAACAAAAAGAAAAAAAAAGGATACGCATAGAGTTTAAAAGCAAAAAACAAAAATGAAGCTTCTGTCAGGCCAAATCCATTATTATAACATCTGCTCAGTCTAATTTCCCAAACCACCCTAAAACCCCCAAAAGCCCTAGATTCATTGCAAAGTAATATTACCATCATTCTTCCATGACTTTCGTATAATGCCCACTAGACAAATATATCACACCGTCTATGCTTCCTCTCCCATACGCATCTCATTTATAGAAAGAATAGATCCTTGCACCGCATATAATAAATAACAAAATAAACAATAAGGAGCTTTAAGCACAAACCTTCAAACGTGTGAATTCCTCTTGAATGGCAGGATCAAGTAGTAATC
The DNA here is from genome assembly GCA_038382065.1 of Adansonia grandidieri. Taxonomy (NCBI): domain Eukaryota; kingdom Viridiplantae; phylum Streptophyta; class Magnoliopsida; order Malvales; family Malvaceae; genus Adansonia; species Adansonia grandidieri. Next base: position 20,280 of record JBBYHK010043884.1, on the reverse strand, counting down.
TTCTGGCCTGCCAAATATACCAAAAAGAAAACTAAACAAGTAGCAAGGCACAAATACTTTTTAGTTCTAGGGCAAACATGTCACTAGATCACAAATTTCCAATTAACCAACCAAAAATAATTAGAACAAGAAAAGCAGATATTTGACGAAATCAGAGCCAAAAAAAATTAGAAAACAAATTCTGCATAGCAGATAAATTAGGAAATAGCAACAACAATTCACTAAATACTGAAGGAGCGGTTGCTTTCAAAATTTCGAACTCAGACAGCTGATAGTCAAAAGTCAGAGGGAATACATAATACAGAGTTTGGTTGATTGAGTGGAATAAAATAGAAGTAATATTACATTGTTTGGTTGGTTTGGATGATTTTAAGGAATAAGTATAAAATAATTATTTTTTACCCTTATATTAAATAATATTTTATTTATAAAATTAAACTTTTTTATTAATCTCTTAAGACTTGTTATTAATATATAAAAATATTTAAATATATTATATTTAATAATAAATTATTTAAATTATTTAAATTAAAATAACAATATTCAAAAAACATCTATTATTTAGAAGATATAATTGATATTATTTTATTTTATAATATTTCTTCGATTTTTTTGCATATTTTTAATTTTTTTTCTAAGATTTGGTACTTTTTGGTATTTAATCTGTTTGCGTTTATGGTTTTGCTCAAATTTGGGTTTTTTTAGTGGCTTTCTCTCTCCTAAAGACTAGACAAAAATGAAATTCGACAAAATTTCGGAAGGGTAAACAGGTCCAAAAGATTTCGGTTGTATTTGATGTGGAAGGAGTAACCATTCTTAGATGGTAGCCAAGAATGGTTATTCAGTGAATCGATGGAATAGCTCATTCCATGGAATGGCTATTCATTAAATGCTATTAAACCAAACTGTGGAAAAAAGAAAAAGGAAAAAAAACAACTGGAGCTTGGAATTGAGTTGTATTCTATATGCTATTACAGCCAACCAAACGTGACTTGTTTCCATACCTTAATCCTATTCCTACCAAATTAGTTACATGTGAGTAGTGTCTAAAATTATTACCCAAATTTTCCAAATTACCCTTCACTGTTCTTGAATCTTTTTCCCAGTCAAATCAAGAAATGCATGGAGCAATCAATAAAATTTCAAAACATTTTCTCAAGCAGTTAGCAAAATCAAACTCAAACTCTACATATGGAGCAGAGGGAGTTTTAATTAAAAATCAGAACTGCTTGCAAAGGCATTTATGACACTATCTATATAGTAGCATTTATTTTACTTCTTCGAAAGATTCCACTTTCTTCAATAACAGAATACCAAACATGTCTTGAATCATCATGAACACAGTACCATCAAACTTTTTCTTTTTGGATAAGTTACAGTACCATCAATTTATTCAGCTAGGCATAACAACAATATCAGATTACTGGGACACATAAAATTTGGGAAAATAGTATATATGGTCAATGGTTCTTAAGAAACACATTTTATGCAATTTTTCTTTTTGACGTCATCAACAAAAAGAATCAAAAAAAGAGAAGCGAAGAAATCTATAATATCTACCAATAGAAATAACCTTTTTTATTTAAAAATAAACAGTATGTAGTACCTGCATTGAAAGTGGCTTCAGTTGAACTTTCAAGTCACGAACTGCTGACTGGAAATTAAAAGAGATTTTGGTCATGTATGTTCATTCTCTTGGATAATTATGTCCATGCAATCAGTGTACTATGTAAGTGGGCATAATACTTTATAAGAAAAAAATAACCAAATAAAACGGCAGGACGTTTGTGTAATAAGTAAGAAAAACAGGTGAAAGGTGCCCTCGCAAGCTCTTCTAGCATTGTGAACTAGAAAAGACATATTAGGTCATGAAAATCTTCATACCAAGCTATAATAACAAAGCTTCACAAGGATGATCCAAAAGGATTGTTATAGATAGGACAAGATGAATTCTCACTCCACTTGGGTTAAAGGAACAAGAGTAAAAGCTCTCAAAGTTGAGAATCAACAAAAACTACAAGCCATAGTGAAATATCAACCGTGACAAAATCAGAAACTATGCAGTTTCCTCAAGGAAGCAGTGCAGAGGGCATTTGAGATAAAGATTCACCAATAAGACCCGATGATGAAGATTTTGAAGCTAAAAGATAAGCCACTTCAATAACAAGCAATTCATGAAGAAAAATGCAACTCAAGTTCTTTTATGACGATCAAGACAGCAGTATTGTTAAGGCATTTGCTTAGGCATTGTGCTTTGGCGCTAGACACCAATAGTGCCTCAAATCCTTTCAAGCAAGACTCAATTGATAAGTTGTGCGCCTGGTACACATAGGCACGCTTTTTTGTAAGGCGATAGGGCGAAAAAACCCTCCTGATTGAATTTCTCTTTAGTGCTTTTATTTTTATTTTTTTTCATTAACTATAACTTTACTAGTAAGAAAGGGGATAATATCAAACTCTATACTTCTCAAATATCTGATTATTCAACAACACGACATGGGATCATAAGAAAATTATGCATATTGACCAACAAAAGAAAAATAAAATTTTACATGTTATGTAAGATAAACTGAACCACTCACCACTCTTAAGATTTTACCATCCCAGTAAGCTTATGTCCTATACATACAAAGACACGTACAAAAGCGGTCAAATGTACATATTGCTCTTTCACTCAGGCGAGTGCTTTTTTTGCGCCTTGGGCCTCAGGCAATATAAGGGTTCTAGCTCCTAGAGTGCACTTTGCGTTCTTGACAACACCACATGACAGCTCATTCATATGCTTGTTTATTATCCTTCAAAAGTTTATCTCAACCTCACATATTCAAGCACATAGAACAGAAAATTGCATGCCAAACAATGTGAGATATACATGCTCAGAAAGGGGGGCCAACACAAAAAGAAAAAGTTGTCACCTTCAACTCAGCTATCTCCTGTTCACGCTTTGCAAATGTTACAATAAATGCAGCTTCTTTTTTCTTGGCTTTTTCTAGCTGAAAATAAGAACAAAACACAAATGAAATTCTGCATGACACATCGAAGTAGTTGGTGCAAAAAAATATAGTGGGAAAATAATTAACACCAGGCAATTACCTGTTCTTTCAGCACCTCAGCAGAGGACTTCAGAGTTTGAAGATAATTTACTACTAGCTTGGGTTCTACGGAAAAGCGTACAAATCAATTGCTTCATAAAGAAAGAACACATAAAATGCTCAAAAATAAAATTAAAAAAAAAAAAAAACTTTGAACAGTAAAAGCAATCAACAGTATCAACATGTGGTACATAAATATGGAAAACGTTCTAACAAAAGACTAACCAGGAGTTGTTCCAGCTGGTATGAAGGGCTCATTCTGAAATACAGAATGCCATTTCTGAATCTCTGATTTTGCATCTTCAAGCTCCGTCTAAAAAAGAAGATATCAAATAATCCAAAAGTTTTGAAAGAGGAAATGGAAAAGAAAAGGAAAAGGAAAGAAGAAAAACCATTTTTTTTACAAATAAGGCTGTGAACGCTCAGGTAGATGGCATTAGATTCCTCAACCATGAAATTTATGGACTTGGTTAATCCCACATGCCTATATATCATTGAAAGTTGAAACCAACAGAAGGCGCTAATATGGACATGATAGCTACTGTCCTAAAGACACCTTTCCAAGTCTAACAAAAAAATCATTGAGCAAAAACAAAAAAGAAACACCGTCAAGCATCTACAAACATTCCCAATTGACAAGGAAGCATAAAATTTAAAGAAACAAAAAAGATTAATCCTTGAAAAACTTATGGCAAGACCACATTCCATATAAAACTTTGTATTTTATTTTGTGAAGCAGAATTTTTATGCTTAAACTCATACTATATGGTAGTAGTCTTAACAAGAAAGTGATTGCACAACATATTATGTATTAAACATGTACATATTAACAAAGAAGCAACTGGGTGATATCAAATAATAGATGATACATACTTGGCACGTTGAAAGGGTATCCTTACAGTTCTGAAGACTGCAAAAGGTGAGGGTAAGTATTATACAAACTTGAAAGCAAACAAGCAGGTATATTAACCTAATAATCTGTTATATGTCATTCTATTTTTTATACCTCTCACGAAGAGACAAAATCATCGCTGTTGCTACACCAGGCGCAGTTTCCTCTACTTTAGAACCCTGCAATTCAAACAGATATAACACCCAAATATTTAAAGTACAGAACGGTGACTAAAAAATTTTGTTTCTCCAGAAAAGGCTTCTCAAGCCTACGTGCTAATAAGTATCAATTAAATGGGACAAGGAAGACTTCAAGTTCAAAATTTTCCTTGAATTCTGTTAGGCTTAACCAAAAATAATAATAATAATAATAATAATAATAATAATATGAAGAGATTAGTTGGAATGATGAAAAAAATATTACTACCTTTTTTGATCCAAAAATATCATCCTCATCGTCCTCTAGATCGCCAGAGCTTCTTTTATTACCTGCAAAGTATTTCAACGGGAAAATGAGGTAGTTGATAATTTAGAAAAAAAAATTCGAAAAACCAAATGATTTGTTAGAGAGAAACTAGATTAACTTGAACGTCTGGTACGATGACTCCCAGGAAAATCACCGCCAAAATCGTCATCCTATTCCCAAAAGACTCCAATTTATCATTGGAAAAAGGAAGGAAATTATAAACCTTAAAATGGAATATATTAGCGCCGTATGGTAATGAGAAAGAAGAAGCTTACATCGTCGAGATGTGGGTGAGAAGCCATGGAAAGAAGGGAATTTGGGGACCAAAACCCTAAAATTTTGTACTTCGAGGCAGAAAAGAGAGGGAGAACCTAAAACCTCTCACTGCGGGCTGCAGCGACGAGATCACCAACTCGACAGGTAGAAGCTGAGATCCACTGTGATCGGTCGCACGATTTTTCGTTCGAGGAAGCTAATCTAAAATGGCTGCTTAACATTATTGGACATCTTTGGGGCTTCACGGGACTGTTTGATAATTCGTGTGTATTTTATTATTTTATATTTATATAAATTTAATATTTAATAATATATATTATATAAGTTTTGAAATACATTTATAATATATTTATATTTTTAAAATTATATTTTATATTATATTTTAATTATTTTTATATTATATTTATATTATATATTTGTATTATGTCTAATACACTCGGACTTACTGAGCTCAATTTACGATGGTTTAACACTAGCATGGAAACTAAGCTCTTAAAATAAGAAAAAAGTTGAAGGGGTGCCTATGGTTTCAAGAATATAGGGAAAATTGTAATTATTATATTTTTTTAATTTTATGAAAATAATTGATTAAATGTAAAGTAATTGTTTTAAAATAAAAATTTTAAAGTTTTTAATGAGTGCATATAGACACTCGTTGACCTTTAAAAGAAATACTATTTTTTTTTGTTACTTGTTAGTAATTTATTATTTAAATAAAAACAAATAACAAAAATATTAATTAAATACTAATCTATGGAAAAGTAACAAGAAGTTATACACAGGGACCACGGTTATTAAAAAATATTTTTTTTTCTTTAATTGTATTAAAAAATACTTCTAATATTATTATGATAACATGTATATACTTTGTTAAATGTTTAACACTTGTGCTTTAATAAAAAATCAGTTAGTTTACAAAGGAAGTAACAATATTGCTGTCTTATTAATGTCTTTATTTATTTATATTAATGAAAAATGAGTAATCAAATTCAAATATAAGTACAGATTTTTTAACTGAACTTTTACTAAATTTTCAAATTTTCAAGTTAGATCCATTTTTTTTCATTTCTTTTCAAATTTTGGTCGCACCAAACGTAGATGACTATTATTAATGGTCAACTTAATTTTTTTTAAAAATTATTATTTTTCACGAAAACCCTAAAAAACTGCATAAACCATTACTATCATCATTTTAAGATCCAAAACATCCTTAGCTTTTTTTTCTTTTTGATAATAAACGATTCCTTTTATAAAACTTGATCAAGATTACAAATAGAGTTCGACAAAGACTATATCCAAACTATCCTGGAACCAACATTGCAATCTAGCCTACCAAGCTTATGAGCAAGCTTATTGAAATCTCGACTACCATGCCTAAATATAAACCTTATTGCAACCCACTATTAGTTCCTGTAGATCAAAGATTAAGTTGCCTAGCTCCTAACATGGGTCCTCCTTGCGCCTTATCTCCTTTATTGCTATCCTATGATCTAATTCCAGGATAATGCTTTTAAAAATCAACTCAACAGCTAGCTCTCGATTACCTTAAAGGCTAACACTAATATCCATCTCTCTAACAAGTTAATGTTTGTGAGTCAAGCAATTGAAGCGTTAAACTGTGTAGCCCTAATGTATTCTACTTTTTGTCTATTTTAAGATAGTCTCATGAAGGAGATCATTGAGGGTACAAAGAGAGACGGAGATGGAACCAATAAAATATTTGATAGAGAAAGAAAAAGGGATAAAGCTATTGTTCCAACCCCAATAACTAGATATGTAACACCATTAGCATTCGCAATTCTTGTTCGCCTTGGTTTTGAAATTGAATGAAATCATTTGGAGAAAATGTCATGTTGTCTGTAGTCTTAGAGTCCGCTATCCAATCTATGTAATTACTTTGTGTAGAACCCAATAAAACACAACTACTACCTTGATCACCAGGGGTAATTGTTGATTCATTTTGTGGAGCAAGGGATATTTGGGGCTTTATATGTACTAAGGCTACCTGTCCCTTTCCACCAGTAGCATCTTTTTGTTTTCGTGCCTTAAGCTCTTTCCAAAATTGTTACCCATGTAGCTTAAAACATGTTTCACGAGTAGGCTTTGAGTTTCCACGATGAGTACAGCCTTCACTTTCATCTTGTTCTTATAGTTTTGGTGGATAAACTCCCTTTTCCACCATGTGATAAAGAAAATCTAGATTTCGCCAACTATAGTACAAATGATTATCCCAGTTTAATTCCTTTAGATGCCATAACTGCCCCTATTGTAATTTCTGAGCCTGTAAGCATTACTACTTGTCTAGTATCTTCCCTCCGGACATACACATAAGCCTATTCAACAGTAAGGAATGGTTGTATCTAAGTACTTCACTCCGAATCTTATCAAGTTGATTATCTAGCCCATCTAGAAAAATATAGACTTTATCTTTCTACAAGAAGGTGTTCCATTTCGGTATGTCACAAGCACACACCATCAAATTCAAATGACGAAAACCAATCTCTCGCCACAACCCTTGAAGACCATTTTAATATGATTTAAGCCATCCCCTGACTTATCTCATCCTTGTCATACATCTTTTTAATTCATAAACCTGAGATATGTTAGTTCCATCAAAATAAGTTGTAGCAATTGACTACCATACCTATTTAACTGTTGGAAATCGAACAAACTTGCTTATGAAGGAAGGGTCCATGGAATTGATCAGCCATTTTTTTACGATCGTATTTTCAATTTTCCATTTTTTAAATACTAGATCAGTTTGTTAGTTGAGAAAGATCTCCATTGATATACCCCATCTTGTCTCTTCCAACAATGTACATCTCTACAATTACTACCATATAATTTAATCCTGATTTGTGTAGTCACAGTATCATAAGCTATCACTAAGGTCCGGGTCTGGTTCTGGTTTTTTGTTAAAAGCTTGGTCATTCTAGTAATTAAGTTTTCAAGGATCTTAGTCACAAATTTTTTTCTTAGGTTTTTTACTCCAAATCAAATGGTGTAGCCATTTTTTTTAGAGAAAAACAAAGATCACTCTAAGTATCTTTACTTTGATATCATGCTAAAAATAAAGAACAAAGGTAGAAGCAAGACAACGAGAGATTAATGAATTTTTCGTCTATTTTCATTCACCGTAGTTGCATGTACATATACTGTAAAAAGAACCCTAACTATCTAAGAGAGAGAACAACTATATAAAACTAGTAATTTACTGCACAAATTACATGCCTAATTACACGAGATGATGATGATAATAATAATAATAATAATAATAATAATAATAATATAACGCAAATATTACAATAGTAAATAAGAAAAGTCAACACTTCCGCTAATAAACGTGTCGATACAGGCTTGAGACACCTTTATTGACTGAAAAATTAGATATTCCAACAATTTACTGTCACTAGATCATAAAAGTCGGCATAGACCTTTATTGATAGGCATTTTTCATAAGTAAACCTTTTATGGGCTATAGTGATCGTTAAGCCGTCAATAAAATCATTCTCAATCTTTTTAATGATGACAATCAGTATAAAGATTTATTAATGGCTTTCTTTCATCGATAAAGAATAATTTGGACCTATATTTGCTTTAAAAAACCATTAGTAAAGCTCATTATGTGTGGCATCCCTCCATCAAAAATCTTATCTAATGTTTTTCGGAGCCCCAATACATGTTTATTAGCAAACTTAATTTTTCGATAATAAGACCAATTAATATTAATCTCATAATAACTCAAAAGCATAAATGTTTGATTTCAAAGGCCCCACAACTAACTATATAAACAAGCTTAAGTTGAAATGAACTCGATAATGTTAAAACCCCTACAACCTACATATGAAGTACAAAATGAGAAGATGTTCTGGAGTTAAAATGTTGCAATACCCAATGCCAATGCCAACACGATGAAATTTTAAATTGGTTTACTTGCATCAATTGTCAACTAATGTCATGGAGTTCTTGGCATAACACTTTTGCTTTAAGCATGTCATAGGCTCAATTATTCATGTCCTTATAGAACCAACAATTAAATCCATTAAGAACATCAACCCAAAAATCAAACCAATAAAAAGTAAGGCACACAAAAAGTTACCTCTATCCACTGCAATAGGATTAAAATAGTACCCACAAACAATAAAAGATGCTGGAAAGTTAAGTTGCCAATTTTCAACAAATAATCTCTGTTGCTTTCAAAAAAATATATACAAATACTGCTAGCTTGAGTAATTCTCTTTAAAATCAAAAATAAAAAATTTTATCATGATTTAAAACAAAAAAAAAAATGAAATTTTACATTTTTAAATTTTCAATGTTAAATTTTATTAAATAATAAAATTAGTGTGTAGGATTTTCATGATATAAATTCTTTAATAAAATATGTAACTACCTGATGTATTATGTTTCAATTTTTAAAATTTTTATTTTCTAAAAAAATAAAATAATTTTAAAAGTCGGACATGAAGCTTAGCCTAATATAACAATCACATGATTTGACTTTGAAGAACTTTTTTTAGGAATAAAGGTTCTAAAGTGCTTTGCTATTCTACAAGGCTAAAAGAATCATATTAAAGGTCAAATGGATTAGATTTTTTATTTTTGATTCAATTGGCTTAATTGGTTGAACTAGTCGATTTGATAATTTTTCTATTTTACATTTAAACATTAAGTTTATTATTAAATAAATATTAAATATAGTTGATAATCTATAAAATATATATATATATATATATATAAATGAATGGGGATTATGTTTTGAACTAATCAGAATACCTATTATTGTTCATCATATTACTAATTTCGCTATTTTAAATTTTTATTATTATTAATTAGATTGATCACATTTATAAATAAGAATTTTAATTTCATTGAAAGACTTTGGTTAAATGAATTTTATGTTAATACAATTTATTCTATTTATAAATAAAAATTCTAATTTTATTAAAAGACTTCGGTTAAATGGATTTATTCAACAATAAACAAAAATAGTTAAAATTTTACATTGACGTACTTTACCTTTAAAGTTATAATTTTTCAATAATTTGAAAAAGTAAAAAGCTTTGATTTTAAATGTTCATGCAAATTCTAATTATTTATATTATATGTAACCTTATATTCAATGCATAAAATTTTATACATAAATATTTTTTATAATATAATATGTTATATCCAATATATAAATTTTAGGCAAAAGCATGAATGCTCAAACCTATTCATGTGTCCCGTTTCTATAGTGTTTTTTTTTTCCTCTCTTCCAACTAGGTGCCACAATAACCCTCCGTGCTTTTTTTTCTCTTTTCTTTTTTAAATTTTAAGGTCCAAATAAAATTTGACTTTTTTAGGTTTTTTTAACCAAGGAAAAAATTTTGTTAAGGCCACGTGCTTTTTAAGCACTATTCACTCTTTCTTTATTCTCTCCTCATTTCTCTATTGTTATTGCCTGAGTCTCTTTCTTTTTTTCCACTTTCACCTATTACTATTTCTTACCTTCACAAATTTAGTTGCCTGTGACAGTTTGTTCTAGGTGGTTCAAATCGATTCAAAGCATGAGTATGTTTGGGTTAGTTTTTTGGAGTGTATTCATGCGGTTTTGGAAAATTACCTGGCATACATGGGCAGAGGATGTTCATGCTCTATGCAATCCTTCATGGGCAACATTTTTTGTTGCATTTGTTTCGGCTAGATACCTTGCCCATTTTCCATGTTGGCGATATTACATATCTACATTCATAATGATGATTGTTTTTGGGTTAGAAAAGATAGATTTTAGCCATCATTTCACCTTAGCTATTGTACCCATGCCTCTATCTTATCGCTGAGGTTTGTCCATGGTTTTCTTTTCTGATTTTGTTTTACTGACTTCTATCTCTCTTTTCTTAGTATGCTTTTGCATTAGTCTCTTTCTTTTCTGGTGCTAGGTTTTTCCTCCTCTCTTTGGTTTGTTGCTTGTCACCTTATTTCTGCTATCTGTTCTTTCATTTTGGTTGCCTTGAATTATGGTTTTGCATGCTGTTGATATATGCTTTAGCCATTTTTTTATAATTATCTCTGTTTGATTTTTGATCTTGTTCTTTGATTTTGGTTGGGTTCAAGTGTGGTAATACATGTCATTGATCTCTACTTTTGAATATTCTAGAAAACTATTCATGTCACTCTAGTGCAACCTCAATGCGCTCTAATATGTGGTGGTGTATGTGGGGTTTTTTAGAAATGCGATTTAGTTGATTCCTCCTACCTACTTTGCCTGTGCTTTCTTAGTTTTTTATAAGTACTTGCCTTGTTTTATAATTTTCATCCAATTTTAGGCAATGGTCGAGCTACCTTATTTTGTTATTGATATGATAATAGTGGTTTTTATATCTACTTCATCTGTTTGACTATTTTTTGAGTTTGTTGCTTTATGCTATCCATGCTATGGTATTGTTGTGATATTCATTGTCTATTTAGGTAAAGGCTTTTACTTTGCTGTCGTGGGTTTGTTTTGTTTTCCTTCATTATTTAACAGTGCTTGAGGTATTGGGGTTTAGTCTATTTTGATGGAATGTGACAAATCGACAAGGGTAAATAGACTTAAAAAGTTAGAGTACCTTAGGAATCATCAATGCACGAATGCTGAAAAAGTCAAGCTCCATCTAAATTGTCTGTTATGAGTCAGTCATCTCATAGTGATTTTGACATAGGTGTTTTGAATTGTTAAACGAAGAGTTATTAAAGCACTTTGTTTATGTTCATCTATTATGTTTGAGGAGGCATCACAATCTGCTTTCAAGAATGGTCATGTTGTAGCGGATGATTTAAGATGTTTGCCTTCGAATTTTTCTTTTGCAGCACAAATGGATGAAGGAATTCATTGCAATTTATCCAATGTTATAGCTATTCAATTTGATTATAAGTAAGTTGGTCTAAGCCGAATTGTCCAAATTCTCGATGGTATGTGCTGTGATTTTGATTTCGGGTTTTTTTATTGTTCAATAACCTAAAAAAATTAATTTGCTATTTTGAAATAGCCTTCCTATTCTTGGTTGAAGTTTTTCTAAATTTTGTTTTATGTAGGTGTTAGGATGCGCCTTGGGCTTGTATTCATGCACCATTCTGAATTGTCATCTGTTTATGACTCAACTATTAATCATGAGTTATTGAAGATGTTTCTTATTGGGCTATGTATTGTTATTGTCTTGCCCCAAATCCAAAGATTTAAGACGTAACAACACCACATACTTATGAGACAAATCCAACAAGCATGTAAGGCATCTTAACTCTTACTAAATAGAAACTTACAACTCATAAAGCCTCCAAATATTACAGTTTAAAAAATCATAGTCTCCCAATGCTTAATAATACACCTTAATTGAAAAAATACAAAAAAAGTTATTTTGCTAACTTACAACCTAATTAAAATTTATATCAGATTACTTACATTCAAAGCATCTTAAAACTAAAAGTGATGCTAAACTTGCAAATAAGGCTTTCATCAAAAACTAAACTCCAAAGACGCATATTCTAATATTTGAAAAAGTAAAAAAATTAAGGGAATGAGTATGAATATTCAACAAGTAACTGATATCCCCTTAGTTGAATTAAGCACGTTACAGTAGCATTTAGGCCAAAATTATAAATAATAATGATTTAAGAATAAAATTGGGTAATCTAATATTCAATAAACGTATTTATTTCAAAATTATGTTTATTTTCCAAATTAGATTTATCAGATAACCAAACTAAGAAAATTTTCACAAATTATTCATTTTTAATAGTCTCTCGTAACATACTAAAACTGCATTTAACTCATATGGCATAGGTCAGAACAAAAACCACTATTCTCAATGGGTGGCACGGTTAGAAACAAAAACCATTATTCTTAATTAGTGGTACAGCTGAAACCAGTTTCTATCATAAAGTAAATGTCGATGTGGCCCAAATTTAACCCACGTTGACTAGATTAGAGCATAATTATTCTAAGAGACCAAACAAAAAAAAAAAAAAACATGTCTTCAGATCCAACCATACAAAGCCAGAGTCATGTATTTCACAAATCATATATCGTACAAAGCAAATTTCAAATTTTCTTTCATAACATTTTATATATTAATTTTATTTGAAAATATAATTAACAAATAGATTCGTACGTAAACTTGAACAAAAATCACATCCAAAAATTATATCACAACGAAATCACTTTTCAAAATCAAAACAAAGAAATCTCGTATATATAGTTGCATGCTTAATCTGATTTAGGAAATCAAAGGAAAAATTACATATTATATAAGAAATTTAATCTTTTCGAGACTTATTTCAGGGTGTCAAAATATTTAAGGGATATTAGTTATGTACCTAAACTTGCTAGACCAAAACCAATAAGTAACGAACTTAAACCTTTTGAAGCCTATTAATTCAAAGAGTTTTCAAATTAGTAATTAAGAATATTAATTGATCTAAGCAAACCAAGACATTTCTTGGATCAATTAAAGACACCTAAGGTTTATGGAAACTCTTCCTCAATCGAAATTATTTACTAAACCTCTTTTATAATTTAGAAAAATATAAAAGCATGTAAAAATTAGAAAATATATACCGATATACAAAATCAGTAATAAAATTACATAAGGTTATGAAAAATTATAAAATTAGTTAAATTTCATGAAATTTTCTTTATAAAAACAAAAATTTTTAAAATGAAATTGACTCAAAAATAAATAAATAAAAATACATTTATTCATTTTAAAATTAAATAAAATTCAAAACAATAAAAAATGAAATTTCATAAATTCTAAAATTTTAGATTTTTCGTGATCGTTTAGCTTACTTTAAGCCCTTCTATCTAATAGATTAGGTCAAATATGGAGAAATATTTGCTATCGAAACGAAGCTTACATATCACACTTTAAAATCAAAATTCATTGCGGAACAAAACTAATCAAAATCCTATTTTTCAAAGTCCAAAATTCACAAAATCATCACTAGTTATTAAAATTTTGAGTTTCAAAAATCATTTAGCTCACTTGAAGCCATTACAACTCTAAATCCATGCAAGCATTGCCAAGGTTTTAAAACATTATTTCATAGTAGATATGTAATGGGATAATATGAAATTTTCTTTTGGCAAAAACAGATTCATATAGCCTAAGTTTCGAGGGTTAAAGTTTTGGAATTCATCATAAACTATCTAGAATTTGGGGTTTCTAGATTCATTAAACACACTTTGGGACTTCGATTCTCTTAACACAAGACTAGTTCGATCAAACTAAATAGACCACTGGAAAAATCACATTTCATACTATAAAAGTCATATAATTTTCGACAAAAATGGCCATCAGAAAACAAAATTCTAACTACCCACAATTAACTTGTTGAAACTGCCAAAACCCATTTTTAGAAATTAAAAAATATTGATTTTTCACAAAATATAACTTTGAACAAGTTGCCACAAGAACTATTAATAAGGTTTTGATGAGATTTTTCCATCAATACCCACTATGTTGCCAAAAAATCATTAGAATAATGCCAAAAAAAAAAAAAAACACAAAACCAAAACATGGTTTTAGAAAAAACTATTCACAATATAAAAATAAAAGAAATTATTCAAAATGTTACCTTAAACTTTGATTGCAAACTTAATTTTAGAATATTCTAGGTTTTTTCCTTTATTCTCTAGTTTTTTTTTTTGCCTAATGAAAAGAAAAATGTCGATACAAATTTTTTCCTTTTTTTAACCCTGATATTTTAATAAAAAAACCTTGATGGGCTTGAGTGACAAAGCCTATAAGAATTTGACTCTTGCATTTTTTTTCTATTTAACATAATTGGCTTGGTTTTGCTTTTATCTATGTTTAAACTCTTCTTGTTGCTATGTTTGAAATGTTGTTATAGAATCTTTGTTTATATGGTTCTTAATTTTTTCCCCACTTTTTCCTTCTATTTTTGTTTGTATGTGATTCCCTTTTGGTTATTTATGTTTAGTTTATATGATGCTTTGTTTAGAGCTCCTTGAAAACCTTTGGGCTTAAACCATGTTGTTATGTTCGAAATGATGTTTTAGTGACTTTTTTAGTGTGTTTGCTATTTTTTTCTTACTTTGTCCTTATACGTTTATTTGTTTATCATCTTAGTTTTGTTGTCTATCTTTGACTTATTTGATGCTCTTTTAAGATTCTGTTTAAAATGTTTGTGATAGGCCTATGGATTGTTATTTTTGCTCTTATTCATATCAATCTTTGAAATCTTGGTGCTGTCATGTTTGAGCTATTATTGTCACCTTTTTGGCAATGTCATTCCTAACTTTTTTCCTTATATTTTTCTCTATTTCTTTGTCGAGTCAACATGTCATTCTAGTTTTTTATGTTCGGGTTATATGATGTCCTTTTTAGCTTCCATTAAAGACCATTAAGGATGTTTGTGCTTGATCTATGAATTGTTGTCATTGATTTTACAAGTATCCATGGTTTGGGTTTTTTATGGTTTTGTTTAGCCCGTTGTTATGGTAGCTTTATTTGTGTAGTTGGTGATTCATTCTTAGTTTGTTCTTATTTCTCTATTTGTTTGTAATCTTCATCTAGGCATTTATGTTTGTTTTATATGATATTCTTTAAAGTTTTATACCTTTTGAATTTTTTTGGGATGTTTGGTTTATTTGTTGATTTCCTCTCATAAATACTTCCAACCACTTAGTTTGGGTGGGTCGAATGCTATATGTCTTTTTTGTGATGCAAAAATGTGGTATAAAAGAAAGCTGACAAAATCAAGTCGTGTATCTTCCCTCAAATAAAAGATACCTTCCTTGTTGGGTTCTTTGTTGAGGTATGATGGTTTAAGAGCCTCAACAAGATTTAGGGAAATATTAGGCTATACAATTCTATGTTCCAATTCACATCGATCGATGGACAAATTAATGGTACCGTTAGTCGTGAGTGCATTATCTTTTAATCTTGAAAAATATTATTAGAGATAATTGGCCAATGTTTAAAATATTAATGTCATTGCTATTTAAAAAAACGTGAATATTGCTTTAATTATATTAAATAGATTTTAGAAAATATTAAAATATAGATAAGGAGTTCTTTTAATAATATAATCTTCAGTATTACTAAACAAATATCTATTCATATTTTTTGAAATTAAGTTGTTATTCATTTTAATGGTGCACTATTGATATGACTAATGTGATTTATTACTCGCATCAAACACTAATTAGTTAAAAATAAAATTATTATTTTAAAATAGATTGTTGAATAATGTTTTTCATATGACCATTTTAATAGTTAATCCATGGAAGTTATACTTCATAAATATTTAATAATAGATATTCTAACAACCCCAAAAAATGCTATTTTAATTATGTAAATATATTAGAGAAAATTGATCAATAATTATTATTACATTTTAAATATTTTAATATTTAATCTTATTACTATTTTAAAAATAAGTATTATCACTTTGGTTATATAAAGTAAACATAAACATCCTTTAATGCTTATTACCATGGAATCAAATCGAAATAAAAAAAAAAAAAAAAAAAGGCCTCAAAACTTATTCCAAAAAGTTTGTTTTTATGTGTCTAAATCCAAACTCATTTAAAAGAAAATGGCCTATCCATGTTGGTTCTTAAATCCAAATTGGGTAAAAAAGCCCAAATATTGATCGACCTTAAAAAAGTCCCATTCATTTCCCCCATAAACCCAATCTCCCTAACATATAGATAATAATTTGAAACCTACTTTTCAAAATTGAGAACAAAACTTTCCCTCTACTATCCCCCTCCGCATGGCACCCTGACCAGCATTCGCCTCTCCTCCACAAAATTCGTAACCCACCAACCTAAAATCAGAAAAACTTTCACTATGCGATCCCCTTCTACGTACTTGTTATTGACCATCGAACACCTTTCCTCTGTGAAATTCTTCCATTTTAATCACACAATCGGCTAATCCATGTCTGATATGGAGTCAGTTAAAACAAAACCTGAGAAGACAGAATTAACAACTAGGGAATGAACCCAGTTATTCAAAATCTTGCATAGTGCTTCAGTTGAGGATGATGCCTTGCTCAGTTTAATTAATCCTCTTTGTTCTTGCTTACCTATTTTTTTTCTACAAATGAATGCATTGATTTACCAACCAAAAAACGAAACCATAAATCATAGTTTCTAAATAGGATCAAAACTAATGACTGTCTGCATGTACTCTTGCATTCCCACATTTTATCAAGGTGAACAAATCATAACCCACCAAAGCAAACAAAATAATCAAAGAATAAAGGACAATAACAAGAATTTTAGGAATTAGCAAAAGATTGAAGAAGAGAATGGATGTCATTACATAGAGATTGACAATAAAGATTTCGCTGATTGACAGACTATATTTTTATTATATGATTTTTGATATCAATGCAAGGTCTATCCTATGTTATAATACTCACCAAACAATCACTAGCCCTTTGACGCATAACAAAATCCTGAACTGTAATTGTTATTGCCCTCGTTAATTCTATAAATATTTCTGTACCAAATTGCATGTGTTTGCTGGTAAGACCTTTAGTTTTGTGTATGCTTTCTGCATCTACATTTAGGACCAATTGCATGTAAAATAAATTAGCTCATGATACCCACTAAATATCTCAACTAGAACTTTTAAATGCATCATTTTAACCATTATAATTCATGTTATCCGCATATATGTACCATCTTACTGTTGGGAAAACAAATTGGATGACATAGCTAAAATTTAAATTTTTTAAAAACAGATTGTACTAGATCTTGCTGTCATATACATTAAAAACATCATAATCAAATTACCTAAGCTATAGATCTATGGATGCTCTCTAAGAATTCTTAAAGTAGATCCATGTGAAAACTTCAACCAATTAGTCTTCTCCATTATTCTCTAATTCCTAGATGGTAGAATGTGTGGGCACTTTTTATCTTAATCAACTATCAATTCATACGACTTAATTCTCTTTCAAGACCATCTTGTGCCAATAGATTTAGAATCATGAGATGTTGTGATAAGAAACCTTAGGGTGGCGTAATGGTCTTACTTGAATCCTAGGCTGTTGCCTTTTATTTATATTAAGTAACAAGGTAACCTTATTTTTTAATTTTGTTAAAATAATTATTTTACCACCTCCCTAAAACCTACTTGGCTGGCTACCTTAGTGTCGATATAGTCCAAGTTTCAACCTAGCCCTAATATTCCCAAACATTATTTTTGGCCTAATATATTTCAAGAAGTTTAAGTTGTTTAATCTGAATCCTTGATTTAATTCTAATTAAACCATTAATTTTATTTAACCAGATAATTTTTCATAACTCCAATTCTAATTCAAAATAAAATCATTGCAATTTTATTTGAACAGAATAATTATGTAATAATTATCAAAATAAATTTAACTATAGTAATATTATTATCTACATTAGCTTTGAATTAATCTTGATTTTGATATAACTAAGACTTAAGCTTAATTAGCTTGTATTTAAATATTTTTTATTTAGTATTTTTTTCATGAATTATTTTAAATACACCTTAAAAAAATACTTGAATGTGTCTTAACTCCTTTAAACACTCAAAAATGTGTTCTTAATGCATACATTTGTAGAAAACATTTTTTAGATAAGTTTTATATGTTTTAAAGTCATGAAAAACCCTTTAAAGATGATTTTATATGAATATATTGATACACTGGGTTTATGTATCAATACAATGCTTGGCAATAGCTAAACTTTAATAGAACCTTTGTGTGTATTGATACAAGTGGCTATTGTATCAGTGCAACAAGGAATGTTCAATACAATCTTACATGTATAGATACATTCAGTTCTAGCGATCATATTTTGAGGGTCTCTACGGCAATGTATCAATACACCCATTAATGTATCAATACATCTAGGCACGAACGAGTAGGAATCACTCAAATGAAGCTTACAATGGCTATATCCCTTTACTAATCATTCCCAATGGCCATATTAATGATCAAGGCTATAGATAAGCCTCTCCAATACCTCCAACAAGACAGTGAACCAAGATATTAAGCTTAGAATCATATTTTACATCTCTTACACATTTTCTTTTAAATAGTTCATAATTGTATAAGATAAATTCTTCCTACTCATATACTTTTCATTTTTTATCTTTAGATACATTTCCTTTTTGCCTAAACTCTTGTAAACACTTAGCCTTTAAAGTTTTTATTTAGTTACACTAAATCTTTGTAAAAAGTGGAGGTTTTTACTTAGTAAATTTAAAAGTAGAAAAAAAGTTCTATCTTAGCCATAAAAGATAGAGAGGGTAGAGGTTTTATCTTAGCCTTAAGAAAAAGACAGGGAGTTTGTTAGACCTTTTAGTGAATGAAACCAAGAGGGGGTGAATTGATTTCTCAAAATTTTAGTAAATTAAAACCTTGATAAATAAAATTAAGAAATCTAAACAATAAACTTTGGAGTGCAAGTTAATGAATAGAAATAAATAATTAAAAGACAAGGGAAAAAGAAGTAAACTTAAAGATTTAGAGAGGTTCGACCTCAATTGCCTACGTCCTCTACCTCGGCCTCACTTGCCTCGGATTTCCACAAGTCACTAACTTGAATTGTGTACCTTTCAAGGACAAGGTATAACCTTTACACTCTCTATCTTTCAAGGCTAAGATAGAAACCTCTACCCTCTATCTTTTGTGGCTAAGATAGAACCCTCTCTCACTACTTTTGAAGGCTAAGTAGAAACCTTCTCTACTTTTCAATGGCTAAGTAGTAACCTCCCCTTTTTACAAGGATTTAAGTGTAAACAAATAAAACCTCTAAAGGTTAGGTGTTTACAAGAATTTTGGCTCAAAAGAAATATGTATCTAAAGATACAAAATGAAAAATACAAAAATAAGAAGAATTAATCCTATACAAAGATGAACTACTTAGTGAAAATGATGGAAAAGATGAAAGATTTGACTTTAAGCACAATTCTTTTTTTTTTCTTGTTGAAGGTGTTGGAGTGGCTTATATATAGCCTTGATCATGATTCTAGCCGTTGGGAACATTTGGTGAAGGAATATAGCCGTTGGGGTCTTCAAAATGTCATTTACCGTGATTCCCTGTGCCTCTGTATCGATATAATTAAGTGGGTATCGATACATTATGTTTAACGGTCCAAGGTCCAAAATATGACCGTTAAACAGTCCTATATTGATACAGAAAGAATTATCTCAATACATGAACAATCCTATATCGATACAGAATGCTCTGTCTCGATATATGAACAATGATTTTTGCATTTTAAGGTTATTTAGCTACTGCCAAGTATTTTATCGATACATACACATAGTGTCGATACATTTACAATTTTAAAAGGTTTTTCATGACTTTAAAACATGTAAAACTTATCTTAAAAATGTTTTATATAAAAATATGTACTGACAACACATTTTTTAGTGCTTGAAGGAGTTAAAACACTTTTTAGTATTTTTCAAAGTATTTACAAAATATTTCATGGAAAATACAAATCTTGAAAATAATTAAATACAAGCTAATTAAGCTTAAGTTTTAGTTATATCAAAACTAAGATTAATTCAAAGCTA